>CBVK0101670404.1:0-19866 GCA_900067695.1 Picea abies
CGGCATTCCTGCTGAACCGCTCTTCCGATCTCACTGAACAATAACATCTATGGTTGAGAGGAACGTCCTTGGTCTGTAGCCAGTTGGTGAACATTTACTTGCAAAGATAAGTGCTCTCTGTGTTTTTTGTTTAATGATTTCTGTTGTGTATTTAATTATCTCTGAGATATGTATTCTAATGTGTCTGTCTACTGGTTATTTTTTGTGCATGGCATGTTGTTTATCTCTTTTATGTTGTGGCATGGATCTTGTCTTATGCATGTGGTGTGCATTTGCTTAACATTGTTGAGAAACCCTTTGCCTTCAAATTAGAGATCAAAGAACTGAGTCTTGGGACTACAGCGTGCCTAGCTTGTAGGTGCTTGGGTGTGTTGTATACTGTTTAAGTGGCATAGCCCAACCTCTGGTTGGTCAAGTATGTTATAGTATACCTGGAATTTGGCCCTCTTACTTGCCATTTTTGCCAAGCCATCACTGAGTAGTTCTTCTTAAAAACACTATTTTTGAAGATGTATGTGCCCTGCACCACTAATGCAAGCGTACACATGCCTGTTTAACCACTACAACCCATGTACGTACGCTAGTTGCACCATTACTACCCGCGTATACTTGCAAAAGTTGCAAGGAATTTGTTGATATTACAGGCTATTGAGTAGTTTCCCAACTAATCCACTGCCTATATCCCATAACCCAACCAAATAACCATCCTTTTGTCATATAAAAGGAGGTGTTGGAGTCTCATTCCTAAGCCAAGCATAAGAAAAATTAAACTCTGCCCATTTCACATCCCCTCCTTGCCCCAAGTATTTTCAACCTTGTTGAAATATTTGCTTCAGAATTTCCCATTTTTCCCATTTTCCTCCATTATAAGCCCATTCCATTTCCGAAAGATAAGGTTGAGAGGAGAAAGATACATGGAGGTGCACTTGGATCTTGGTGAAGAGGAGCCTAGACTAGGTTCATGGAGCAGTCGCGGACCTTGTTGTAAGTAATATTTTGATATCAATAAAAGAAATACTTTTCCTGTCCCGAAATATGTTGTGTCAAATGTTTGTATTTTATTTATGTTTTATTATAACATCTAACTCATGATTTCTATATGAAATTCATGTTTGTAGTTTCTTGTTTATCTATTTGTGAATGTAGGTAAGCCTTCGGAGGAGGCTTGCAGTCAGCGGAGCTATCAAGCGTGAGAGGATCGACACCAGACGTGGAGTAAAAGGGAAAGTTACTTGATCTTTTCACTTTATCTTTCATATATGAATTTGGGGTATGTTCGGGGTAGTTAGAAAAGTAGGAGACTTTTAGATGGTTAGCTATGCCTACATGTTGAACCCTAGTATAGTCCATATGGGGGGTTTCCTACTATAGGAGAACTGGCGATCATATTGGGGAATCCTCTAGGGTTTTAGGGGATATTTTTTGGGTGTTTGATTGGTTTTATTACCTTTTGATTTTCTGTAAGTTTGTTAATTATTTAAGGGATTCTGGTCACCTGTTGGTGCCATACCAATTCTCCATGCCCTGTTAGTCTTCTTGTTTGTTTTCTTTTTTGAGAAGTTACAGAGGTGTACGTGGCCTATAGTGGGTATGCACGCATACATATGTGCCCTGCTCTATAGACAACCCACGTACATACACAGGTTTCTTAAGTGTCAGTAGCATGCCTGTGTCGAGAAATGTTTCTTTAAGAAGAGGCAGTCAACCTCTTCCCTGATTGAAGTCTGACTTCTTAGGGTTTATTGATTAAGTACAATGTCTCTGTTGTTATAGTCGTAGCCTATGTTTGACGTCAGTATGCTTATCTTTTTAAATATTTCTTGTTTTTTCTTTGAAAGGGTTTTAGACGAGTCTGTGAGTCTTTGATCAACCTGTTTGGTGTCTTTAGTGACTCCCGATAATCTGCAATGGGCCAGAGGTCAATTTCGGTATTGTCTTGTCTTTTACTTTTTCCCTTTCGAATGCTTTAAAGAAAATAAAAAAGGGATTTATTTCGAGTTTTCTTGTTTGAAGCATTTTAAAAAAAAAAATGTGATTTCATTTCTTTGTTTGGTTAAGTATTTGGGTTGATTATTTTTCTTGTTAGGAGAAATATATTTTATTAAGTTCTTTACTAATTTCTTAGAACATTAAGTAGCTCGTAGTCGAGTGAAATTTCATTTTAGGTTTTCCTTTAAAATATATTAGAAAAAGTGGTTATGCAAAGTTGGTTAAAGAGTTAGTTGCAAATATTTATTTGTCAAATAGAAGTAATTTTTCTTTCAGTTTCAGTTATTTCTCCTTTTCCGTCTCTCAAAACACACCACTAGTTTCATTGTCGTTTCCTTGACTTAAAACAAGCCATTTAAAATTAACGTTAATTTAAAATCAACTAGACTTTATGTTTGTAGGGTCAATCAACTAGTCTAGGCTAGAGCCTTGATTTAGGTTGGAGAGGAAACTCTTATCAACTAGTCTAGGCTAGAGCCTTGATTTAGGTTGGAGAGGAAACTCTTCAAGGCTTACAAACAAAAATTGGAGTCAGTGCTAGAGAGTGTAAAAATTTTAGTAAATGTGAAAGTTATACAAGACCCCCCTCTAACACATGGGATAAACATGAGGTCATGTGCAGAAAGGTAGAGGAGATAACCCCTCCAAATCCTGACCAAGTGTAGTGGGGAACACATATACAGGACTTTTCATGGGATACTATTGATTGCATTTGCCTATGGAGATTCATGGATATTGAATCCATTCGAGGTCCTTAGTTGTCTTCCAGAACACTTGCTTTCGATACCCTCAATAGGTTTCAGTCTTGATACCCTTCTCATTGCGGTCCACCCAACTGTCAACTGTACCTGCCTAGTGACTATTCACGAGCTAGAAACCTAGTTTCCTTTATTCTAGAGACTTACACAAGTGACTGTGGGGGTATACCACGGTACCTACGACAGACGTTGGGCCATGATTTGCAGAGTATACCTGGAGGGTGCTTCCGTGTTTGAGTTGCACTTGCACCGATAAGTTTCTCTAGTGTTGGTTGGCATAACTATTCTTCCAACTAGATAGTGTTTTGCTTGCTTTATCTCGTAGGAGATTTTCTAGTGTGTTCTTAGTTTTCAACTTTAGTAAAATCCTTACGGTATCTTTGATATTTTCATAAATTAGAAGATCAAGAGTTCCACCAGTCATGAAGGATTCAAGGCCTACCACCAATTACATTGGAGCCACCACCACCACCATTATGGCGAAGACTTGACCAACAAGGGTCATTTGAGGTGACCAGTCCACACAAAACTATGCCAGAACCATCCCCGAGAGGAGAACACTTGAATCCAAAGGAACTGACTATTTTTTACCTTGGAGCAGAAGCTCTAGGGAATTTTAACTCTTCGATCACTGACTTTTTAGCACCACTTTTGATACAGCTTTCCCCTCCAAGGGTAGCACATGACGAGTGTCAGAGATTCTTGCAAGAAGAGATGGAAGAAAATTCTTCTACTTCATCTGGGAGTCCTCACACTCCCTCAATGGCTGCCACCACTAAGGGCATTCCGCCTCCTAACCCACCTTCGTTGGTCTAGACCATAATGTTCTCGACCGCCTCTACTTTGGGCAACATTTTGATTCCATCTATGGCAACGATCATTGCATCGTTCACACAGAGTGTGATGGCTCCTCCATTTTCATATGGGATTCCTGTCTTTGATACGAACTATGTCCTCACCTACTCCACCCTATAGACCATGGGTCTGGGGGAAGGGAGCTCAAACACTCCTTTGCAACGGTCCATGGGGGGAACCTTAGCCCCTCTAATGCTATCTCTTACAGCGGGGGTCATATACCTCCTTCGTCCCCCTCGCTCGACGATGCTCCCAAGTAACCCGTCGAGTCGAACATGACCTACAACTTGTTCGGAGAAGGTAGTCTAGGACCTTCTTCCTACACAATGTTGATGGGTTCAATGTTGTTCTCTTTGTTCAGTGCATTTGAAAATAATGATTTCTCATTAGTTGTCATCTCGATCGGGGAAGCCCTAGTTTTGGACAATAGAATCTTGTGTAGGGTACTATTCCTACATAGGGGGAAAACACATGATTCTTCTCCTCACAAGGACTCTGGAATCCATGGCAGGGATCAGTTCCCTCGTCAGGGATGTTGACTGGGGGAAACCCCTTCCATGGTCAATGTAACCTCGGGCAAGTCTTAGTACCTATGCCCATTGGATCGGCGGGGGGCAACCCTTTCCATAATATTTGGAACACAACATAGGGAGAAATATTTTCCCATCCCTCAATGTCCAATTACAGCAATCAACCAATGAGTTCCCAACAAACACAGTATCTATTCCTTGGCCAAGGTAATGGTATTTACCAGAACCCTCACCAGTAGCCCAAATTTTCCTTATAGCCTAGTGCCAATCAAACTCCAAGCTATTTTCTTCCTGTACATAGTCAACAACACAAACTACTGTTTCTGGCGACGTTACATTTGCAAGACTTGTCAAGGTTGTTAAACGACCCAATTTGTCACGATCCGCATTGGCCTCTCATGCCAACTAAGTTTCCCCCGGACATCCTGAAGTTTATAGGTAAGCCTAATGAAGATCTAGGTGATCACGTCACCACTTTTCATCTATGGTGCTTTTCAAACTCACTACGATATGACTCCATACAATTTCTCTTGTTTCAACGAACTCTTATCGGGAGTTCCATGAAATGGTACATTGAGATCGACTGCTAAAGATACTCTTACTTTAGCGATTTGGTGATGGTTTTTTTGAACCATTTCCAACTACCTGTGAGATATGATGTCGACACCGAATTTATGGCCAACTTTGAGAAAACAAAGGTCGATCATATCTCGGATCACATCTGAGAAATGTGGTGTCGAAAGAGTTTGATAAAAGTACCAATCCCACCAGCTTTCCTACTAGAGTGGTTCCTTAAGTCTTTGGTACCTCAATTATCCAAGGACATTGCAACTTCGAGAGTGTTTTCTAAGGACGAGGAAATAATGAGAACTCAACAACTTGAACTGATATACTCTCAGTTTGGCTTACTCTATGAATTTTTTCCAGATGTGCCATGGTCCATCCTTGACAAGGCCAGACACAAGTATGGACCACATGCCGATGGTATATTTGTTTCAGCACAAACAAATCCCACTGATCACTTGTCGAATCAATTGCAACAATTGTCGATAAAGAAGACAACGGTCAGCTAGACCACTAGTTTGGTTGCTCCCCCTACCCAAACGTCGGGCATACACAGTGTGTAGTGCTCCCCCTACCCAAACGTCGGGCATACACAGTGTGTAGTTGACGAACCCGAAGGCCAACCAACAACCTCACAGAAATAAAAAACAGCGAAACAAAAAGGATAAGGAGGATACAAATCCCACCAACAATTCTTGTGAGGGAAACACAAAGAAAAAAAATTCGAAGTATTTGTGTAACCTTTGCACAGAATACCATCCAACTCACCTATGCCCTCGGCTTGTGGAGGCCCAAAAGTTATTGGCACATTAGCATCATGTTGTGTTAATGAACCCATTTCCACATGGGAAAAATTTGAATTAAGCCTCTTCAAGCGTGGATGGGGGCAGTCATGGACCCCCTCCATATTCTAGTAATCCCTTGGTCGTGGATGTGTATATGATGAAAGGTGACAGTAACATAGAAACTAGGGCACATGATTACAGAATTACATAAATTGCTAAAAAGGGTAAGGAAGCCCTAAACCCATATGTTCCTCTCCAGATTAAGAAGACGATGGGAGAAACAATGACACACATCCCAAAAGGGGTGTTCAAGAAATCTTCCCATAACCCAAATGCAAGGGCTGCCAAAAATTACATTGTGGTGGAGGATTTTTCACAAACCCCTTGCACGATGTCTTTTTTGGAGGTCCTCAAAAGTTTCCCTTTGTAGAGAAAGGATTTATTTTCTACTTTAGGATCTTATGATACCTTTAATCCAGGAATGATCATGCTTGATATGACCAACTTGAAATCTCATCTCCCTTACCACATTGTGTTTTAGATAGTAGTGGCTGACCCCACAAAATCTTTTACTCGGAATATTTTTTGCATGGTGGTTGATGAGGGCACATCGACATGCGTAATTTCTTTGGAGTGTTGGAAGGCCATTGGACAACCCATTTTGTATCCATCACCTAATCTTCTTACGGCTTTCGACAATCATTCTTTCAGACCACATGGAATCATTCCTTCTTTCCCCGTGTAGTTAGGACGGAAGACCATGTGCATCGAAGTTGAAGTGGTCGATGTGCCTCTCGACTACAACCTATTGTTAGGAAGGAGTTGGACCTATGCTATGCATGCATTGATTGCCATATTTTTTTGGGTCTTGTTGTTTCCACATGAGGGCCAAATCATAACCATTGACCAATTGTCCTTCTCCCGGCCTGACCCTTCATCGAGGGCATCCACGGTCCTAATGATTGATAACCCTCAACCCGACATCGTCAATGTGGGGATTAGTTTGTGCCCACCTTTGATGGGTACTTTCGATTTCCTTCCTCCTTCTGGTGATCTCAAGATGATATATGTTGTCCCCGACCAACCTAAGGATAAAATATTTCAAGTGTCGTCATTCCGTAAAACTTACTTTAATGATCTATGGAATATTCCTTCCCCATCGGATTTGATGGAAGGGACAGGGAATTCTAGCATGACCATGCCCTTATCCATGACAAAAGTTGCATACTCTATTGTCTAGAAAGCTTCGGTCGGCCCCAATCCAAATCCTGCATAGGAGTTAGATCCAATTCTTGAGCCTATTTGGGCTCAAGGTTCCCTCACCACTACCAATTCTTTAGACTTGGTCTTACCCTTTGATGATGTGATTTTAGAGGCATTGACTGGTCTAGACAGACCCTGGGATGATCTCCATCACATATCTTATTTTCTCCTAGAGTTAAGAATAATAGAGGCAGGTGAATTCATGTTGACTATGACTAGAGATAAGTCTTGTCCTATGAATCCTCTAGCTATGCACGCATTTTATGCCAAGGGTAATATGGAAAATATCATTAAAACAATGCCTATTGACATCTCCAGAACCCCTGGCATCGTGGAGAATGTCTTCGTCAGAAAAGAGTGTTACCCCAAGGAGATTTGAATCTATACAGATTTATTTACATAATTTTGCGATGTTTTTTCCTGGTCTTAGGAGGAAATGCCAGGCATTGATCCAAGAATAGTTGAACATGAAATAGCAACTTATCATAACACCAAACCGGTTCGACAGAAGCTTCATTCGATGAATCCTCAGAAAGTAGCATCTATTAAGGCTAAAGTAGAGAAATTTCTCAAAGTCGGTTTCGTCTACCCCGTTCAGTTGAACCAATGGGTGTCAAATCCCATTTCAGACAACAAAAAGCAGGGTATGATTCGCGTATGTATGGAATTTCGTTATTTGAATGAGGGTTGTCCAAAGGATAATTTCCCCACCCCGTTCATTGACTAGATTGTTGATGAATGCACAGGCTATGAGGTATTTTATTTCATGGATGGTTTTTCAGGACACAATCAAATACAGATTAAGAGGAAAGACCATCATAAAACAACTTTTATATTTCCATGGGGTACATTTGCTTATCGAGAGATGTTGTTTGTCCTGAAGAATGTTGGAGCCACTTTTCAGCAAGCCATGTCATTTTCTTTCCACGAACTAAGACACATAGTCGAGGCTTATCTCATTGATTTAACATCACGATCTCGTAAGAGAGCTTATCATCCTGCGTACCTCTGACTAATCTTTAAGCAATGTCGCTACTATTGGATTCGCTTGAATACAAACAAGTGCAGTTTCTGCATGACGTCGGTTCGTTTGCTAGGTTTCATAGTTTTAACAACATGGATCATGGTCGATCCTCTAAAGGTTGAGGTGATAGTTCATTTTCCTCCCCCGTGCACAGTCCCTCAGCTTCAAAGCTTACAGGTTAAAGCAAAATTTCTTCGGCGTTTTATCGCAAACTATGTTGCAATCAGTAAAGGGTTCATGTGTTTACTAAAGAAGGGAGTTTGTTTCTATTGGGGTGAAGCTGCCCAGTGCTCTTTCAAAGTGTTGAAACGTGCCCTCATGTCTGCCCCTCTGCTTTGGACTCCCAATTATAATAAATATTTCTTATTGTAATTGGTCTTGATTTAAGAGGATTATCTTATTGAAGATTATGTGATTTATTACCTGAACCAAGACCTAGTTGGACCGGAAATCAACTACTCTCATGTTGGGAAGATAGCATTGCCAACAGTGCATGTTGTCAAGCAGTTCTGTCATTATATTCTGCTTCGTAATACCACCGTCGTGGTTGTTGTCAATTTGTTTCAATATGTGTTGACACGACACGTCATCAGCAAAAATATCAGTAGATGGATCATTATCCTCCAGGAATTTGACTTGGATTTTGTTTCCACGAAATCCAAAAAGTCACTGGTATTTGCGGAGCTTATCTCGGAAATTCCAATCAAATGAGGTGATGTTATGCCCAAAGAATCACTGATTAAAGGAGATATTTTTCTTATTTCATCTTCGGACCCCTAGTATGGAGATATACTAGTCTATATCTAGACTTTGAAGTGCTTCACCTCTTCTTCTCATGATGAGCATCAACATATACGCCATCAGGCACAAAAATATATCATACTCAATGAAACTTTGTATCGTCGAGGTGTAGATTGAATCCTTCGTCGATGCCTCATTCACGAAGAAGCGGAACTTATTCTTAATGACTGCCACACTAAAGCATGTGGTGGTCATTTGTTCGGGTTGGAAACAACCCAAAATATTCTATGAACCGGTTAATTTTGAACGACAATAATCAAGGATTGCGTTGAATCGGTCAAGAAGTGCCACCTGTGTCAGATCTTCTCTTGGAAGATGAGGGCACACCCTGCTCCCATGTTTCCCATCATTACTGTTGGTCCCTTCACCAAGTGGGGGATTGATTTTACTACATGCCACCTGGCTTCATCCAAGGAGCATCGTTATATCATCGTAGTAGTAGACTACTTCATAAAGTGGGTCGAGGATATGACAACATTTAATAATGATGGTGAGACAACAACTCTCTTTATTTTCAATCAGATAATAGCAAGGTTCAGCATCCTGAAGGAGATTTTCACTGACCATGGCAGTCACTTTCAGAACAAAATGATGTCTAAGTTAACATAAAATCTTGGGTTGAGGTAAGAGAAATCACCACCCTACTACCCACAAGAGAATGGTCAGGTGGAAGCTATGAATAAGTCCCTCAAGACTATTCTGCACCAAACGATCAATTCTTCCAAGTCTAATTGGAATTTGATGTTGTACTCGACATTGTCGGCATACCGAACATCAGTAAATACTGCCACCAATTTCTCACCTTTTCAACTCATTTACGGGCTAGAAGCAGTCTTTCCAATAGAGTGCTAGATCCCATCTCTAAAGTTGGTAGTAGATTTATTGCCAGACACTTCACCGCTTGAGGAACACTTGTTATATCTAGAGAAGCTCGATGAGAAATGTCATGATGCATCCTTGGCCAATGAGGCTCACAATAAATGAGTTAAGTGTCAGTATGATCAGTCTTTTCATCCTCGGATTTTCTCCGAAGGCAACCTTGTCTTGGTATACAACCAAGATAAGGATCGTCTGGGAGCAGGCAATTTCAAACCCATGTGGTTTGGACCTTTCATAGTGAAGGATGTCTTAAATAAGGGTGCTTATCATTTGGTTGACTTTGAGGGAAATTCTTTGGAAAAGCCTAAAAATGGGCTCTACCTCAAGAAGTATTACTTGTAGGTTGGTCGCCTTGGGTGACTTCTTGTACATATGTATAGTTCTTATACAGTTAGTTTTTGTCTCTTTTTTTTTATGGACGTGTCATTATTTATGCCATATTTTTCACTGTGGTAGATGTCAAGTGAATTAGAGGTGTTCATTGGGTTCATGGACAATGCTAGCTGACACACTCAAAGGCTTTCTTCCGCAGCTTGGGTGATTTTCACGCCTCAAGGCAAGTTTCCATCTTCTAGAGGTATATGTTTAGGTGATGCCACAAACAATGTCATCGAGTAAAACACTATAATAGATTTGCTTCATGATTCTTTTTCACATGGTATCTCTCACCTCTGGGTATAACTAGATGCACATATGGTTGTGTGCCAGTTAAATGGGGTTTACCGCATTTATTATCCTACTCTACACCAATGATTCCTTAGGGTATGTCTCTTAGAATGTTTCTTTGATTACATTACGTATATCCATGTTCCTAGGAGATTAAATCAAATGACAGATACTCTAGCTAATCAAGTATTACTTTGGCATATTTTACACACGTAAAAAGAAGCACACACATACACATGTACATACATTTGTAAAAAAGTGATCCATAAGACATAAAAGATGTAAATACACACACACACACACACATATATATCAAAAGTATCAGAGTACATAGGTGGGTATGAACACCTCAAACAATACATATCCAGTATACATTACGAGGCTTATGCCCTCAAAATTATACAAAAATAATTCCCTCGGCACGTAAGTGGTCCATCCTAGCTAAGCACGGGGCTTGTTGGCTTTGCCATAGTGAGAAACGACGTTTGCCAAATGTCGAAAGATTTGGACCCAGGTCTGTGGCACTCCAACTACGTGAGGATGTATCGAATGGAGGAAGATCCTCGATCTTGGCCATGGGAACTGCACCAGTGAGCATGGTGAGGTTCTGCTCCACATGTCTCAAAACTCTCTCAAGCTCTCCTGCTAGAGGTCCCCCTGTTGTTTTTGCCGCTAGTGTGGCTGTTGTGGCGGGTACTGCCTTTGGTTGAGGATGTCGCATGTTCCTCGAGAAGTCTATTGTATGAATTGGTCCCACATCTGTACATAATAGATACATAGTTTTCAGATACTTTGATTCACATAAAACATTATATATATATATTAAAAAGAAACTAAAAATTAAATAACTTAAAAAAAACGTACCTATCTCTCCTCTATCCTCGCCAGGAGGTACGGGCATGTCTGGATCCCTGGAAAAGTTGAGTCCAGCATAGGGGTAGTCCTCTATCACTAGAATCTATCGTGCCCACCAGTCAAAAAATACATTGTCGAAGGCCTCTATGGTCCTTCCTCCCCCCTGTCATGACATCAATGTTGCCCATCTACTCACTGTTGGGAAGGAGGCCACATGCCCCTGCACTATCTCTTGTGGACTAAGGTTGGGTACCCTCTTAATGAAGAATGAACATAAAATGGTACCAAACCCAAATTTTCTATTACTCTGCCCTCGGCACTCTATGAGCTACCTCTTCATGCAATCAAGCATGGTTGTTCTCCATTCAAATATTCATGCATTTAAGCATTGCATCGCACAATACATGTGCACTCGGGAGGCCTGATGTAAGGTCATGGATCTAGTGATCCGCCCAATAAGTAAAACTATCACCTTGAGTGATAGGTTGGTAATCTTGTGGATTGGCACTTGAGAACCTAATTTCTCAGTGTCAGCCTCATAATGCATGCCGATCAACTCAGCAATGTTGTAGGGCCCAGAGGGAAATGAGCGAAAGTTGACTAGTTCCCCTCTCCTCGAGAGGCCAATCAGAAAGTATATGTCCTTAGTTGTTTGAGTCAATGACTACCCCTCAAGCATAAACACCTTAGCGTCAGGGTGTCAATAATCCACCAAGGCATTCAACATCCTAGGTTGTGCCCTCATGAATGGACACCGAAAGAACTTCCATGACCTGCATTGTTTCAATGTGGCCATAGAAACAGGGTCCTTATTGATCAAGATATCAATATCCTCATGCTCCCTCTCTCCCCAGTGGACATACATCCTATCACATGACAAGTTCAAGGGGAGAGTTATCTCTTACATTTTCATTTTTCTATGTTATTAAGGGTGTAAGCGGGTTGTCTCAGACACAGTCATGTATGCATGCGGGCAGATTATTTTATGCCCATGGGCATACATGGGTTATCCTCAGACAACCCATGTACACGTAGGGCCACCCTATTTTAGGAGGATGCGCCCTCCCCAAAACAAAAAGAAATGCATAAACAAGGTATGGAAATGAAAGAGGGATGAGTTTGTACTTACTTGGTCCCAACAGAAGTTCGTTTCATCCTCTGGAAAAGGGGTCTTTTTCACTTTTTGGTTAATTCTCAATTTTCAATGGTGAAAATGAGTTGTCAGCTTCTATTTATAGACTTTTTGGCCTTTTTTGCCACTTTTCCAAACACTTTTTGTCATTTTTTCTGGCTTGAAAATCATTTAATGTGGTTCTTGAGTTTCTCACTAGATGTTATGATGCACTTCACTTTTGGTTTGGAAAATGTTTTGGGAGATGGGTCACTTTTAAAGGTCCTTTGGTAAAAGTCGTTTTTCCAACTTTTTGCATATAAGTTAAGACTCCACCTCCACTTTCTGCATCTCATTGTCTTTTCCTCTTTTCCATGGAATCAATCCCACCAAAATGTGACAAAGAACCATCATTTCTATTTTAGAAGTGTCGTAATTTAGTGGTAGAGCCTACCTCTACATGGATGCCCTAGTTAGATCCTTATTTCATTTTGGCGTCCATGTCATCATTAATGACTTTAGGCTCGGGAGTCCTTTTTATTCCTGTCATGATTATGAGATTGAGCCTCATACATCTGATGTGTCATCACTCTTGGTCTCACCCTTGGGACTCCCAAAAATGAGTCTTCTTTTAAGCCCTTTTCAGACTCTCTAAACATGAAAAGATTGTCGAGTGATCTTGTTGTCCTTCACACTTGCCAAAATAAAATTTGAAGGCACATCTTTCCGATGGTATTTTACCCCATTTTCAGTTCGGACAGTCAATTTTACAAACAAAGGTATACTCTAGGAACTTCAGTTCGCTAGAAGAGTATTCTCATGTATAATTGTAACCCTTTTCGGGCCCGAGGGACTAAATTTACGAAAAAGGAACCCCCATGGAGTCCATAGTTAATCTCTTTTTAGACTCCCTAAAATTGAAAGGATCATCGAGTGACCTTGTTCCTTCACACTCGTTAATTGGTCTAGAAGAACATCCATTACAGAGTCCATAGTTAATATCTTTTCAGACTCCTTAAAATTGAAAAGATTGTCGAGTGACCTTGTTCCTCCACACTCGTTAATTGGTCCAAAAGAACATACTACATAGAGTCTATATTTAAGCTCTTTTCAGAGTCATTAACATTGAGAAGATTGCCAAGTGATCTTGTCGATGTCATACTCATTAAAATGGTTTTGAATAGACATATTTTCGGTGCTAGTTTACCCCTTTTCGAACTGACTAGACTATTTTTGAAAAAAGATACCCCAGTGGAGTCTTCTTTTACATTTTTTCAGACTCTCTAAACATGAAAAAACCATCGTGTCTACCTTATTTGGGCTCATGAAAAATACATTGAAGGGGGTTTCATTGTGTCCTGCTAATCTCATTTTCATCTCTGTGTCTTTAGCCTAATTCTGGTTCCATGTTGATCTCAACTAAACCTTTGAATCATGCCTTATATACAAGCCTTGTAGAATTTTGCCTATGTGACCTAGCACCTTGACTCACGGAGCAATTTTCCCCGAGTGTCCTTTTCCTGCACATGTCTCCTTGCTATGAGCATTAGTATGTTCCTTTCACTTGGAACTAGTATGCTTGTGAAACTCATTCTTCCTTTGTAACGTATCATTCTTTTATTCTTTTTCAAGCTCTTTAAAAATATTAAAAAAGACAAAAAAATAAAAAATAATCCAAAAAGAGGATGAGAAATATATTTTATTTTTATGGTAGCACAATGAGTCGCCCTTGGACAAAGAACATCCTTCCATTTGTTTGTTAATATTTGGGATCTAATATGACCTTATGAAGTTGTTCTCGCTAGATAGAGCTGTGTCCTCCTCCGTTTGGTTATTCTTTCAAACAGATGGAGATTTTTTTTTGCCTCCTGCATCATGAACTTACGTCAATGTCATGTTGCCTGAGTATGATCATCTGTTGTTCTATTGTCCAAGGGAATTTTTACCCAACCTGATTTTGTTTTTTTTTATTTTGTCTCTTGACCTCATGTCCGGCCATCCTGAAAGTCCAATCAATTCCTTGTTCGAAATCAATGACATTCTCTACCTGGTCACCAATATCCTCTTGTTTGTTCCCGAAGAGTTGTCGAATACCTCTGGGTAGTGAATTCATACACTCACATTACACTCCTACTCAATTTTGAATATCTTGAAGTTGTTTCTCGATCTCTAAAGGCCTCATCTCTAGCCATCATGCATCACTTGCTTCTTGAAGATGGATACTATACATGTATATCTTTGATTTTGAGATGTAGATCTATTATGTATTGCTCATGTCTACACTTTATATAGTTATATGACATGGATCTGTAGTGTATTTTATTGGCAACCATGATTTATTTCATCCCGAGCATGGGTATGCCTGCTCAGAGAGACAATTGTTATTTTTTGCAGATGGCACCTCCCAAACTCTAGTCCCGAGATCACTCGCTTCGTACATTGGTGAAGATTTGTAATGTATTTCGGCCATTAGATTCTCTTATGATCTCACACATTAGGGGGAATCTTTTATAACCCTAAATTTCTCCATACATGCATACCTGGTATTTGTCCCTCTTACTTGCTATTTTTTCCAGGGCATCACTGAGTAGCTCTTCTTAAAAACACTATTTTTGAATATGTACACGCCCTGCACCACTATTGCCCACATACGCATGCCTGATGCACCACTATAGTCTGTGTACATACGCTAGCTGCACCATTACAACCCATGTATACTTGCAAAAGTTGAAAAAATTAAAAATTTGCAAGGAATTCGTTGAGATTACAGGCTATTAGGTAGTTTCCCAACTGATCCACCGCCTATAGCTCGTAACCCAACCAAATAACCATTGTTTTTTCATATAAAAGGAGGTATTGGGATCTCATTCCTAATTCAAGAATAAGAATAGTGAAACTCTTCCCTTTTCTCATCCCCTCCTTGCCCCAAGTATTTGCAGCCTTATTGAGAGATATGCCTCAAAATTTCCCATTTTTCCCTTTTCTCTCCATTATAAGCCCATTCCATTTCCCAAAGAGAAGGTTGAGAGGAGAAAGATACATGGAGGTGCACTTGGAACTTGGTGAAGAGGAGCCTGGACCAGGTTTGTGGAGAAGTCACCGACCTTGTTGTAAGTAAACATTGTGATATCAATAAAAGAAATACTTTTCCTGTCCCGAAATATGATGTGTCAAATGTTTGTATTTGATTTATGTTTTATTCTAACATCTAACCCATGATTTATATATGAAATGCATGTTTGTAGTTTCATGTTTATCTGTTTTTGAATGTAGGTCATCCTTAGGAGGAGGCTTGTAGTCAGCGAAGCTATCAAGCACGAGAGGATTGACACCGAACGTGGAGTAAAAGGTAAAGTTACCTGATCTTTTGACTTTGTCTTTCATATATGAATTTGAGGTATGTTCGGGGTAGTTAGAAAAGTAGGAGACTTTTAGAAAGTTAGATTTTCCTACATGTTGAAACCTAGTGTAGTCCATAGGGGTTTTTCCTTATATAGCATCCATTGATGACAAAGGGGGAGAGATTTATAATATGAAAAGGTAAATTCTTGGAGAAAGAGAATAGAGGCATGGTTCTAAGGGGAGCGATGGTCATAGGTGGAGAATGATTTATATGACTTTAGTATTGCATCAGAGAGATGCCATCAATTCCAAAGGGGGATATTGTTGATTATTTGGGTTGGTTGTCATTGATGTCAACCCTTGAAGAAAGTTTGATAGCGAATTCTGGTAGCACAAAGGTTTGGGTAATGGACCCAATTTTATTTGATGTATAATGGTATGTTTTTTAATATATTTGAAGGCAAGACTATTCTAGATGGATAGTACATTTCATTCCATTTCCAATGGTATGTGGAACGTCACATAACTCCTCAGGGTTAAAGAGTTATGGCCATGTGAAGTTGGAAAGCCCTCATGAGTCATATAGAAGCCCCAAAAGGTCAAAGTAGTCAAAGTGGTTGCAAAGAAGAAATTATTTAAATACTAAAATGAAGTGATGAGTGTACTATAAGTCAAAGTGGGTACAAAATAAATTATTTAAATAATAAATTTAATGGAGAAATTACTAAGTGGAAAAGTGGTGAGAAGTGGGTTAGCCCTAAAATAATTAAAGTGGCTTAATATGGTTAGAAGGTAACCCCTCGAGGAAGCTACATAAAAGTATAAAAAAATGTTTAAATAATAAAGTGAAGTGATGAGTGTACTATAAGTCAAAGCGGATACAAAAGAAATTATTTAAATAATAAATTTAATGGAGAAATTACTAAGTGGACAAGTGGATAGAAGTGGGTTAGCCCTAAAATAAGGAAAGTGGTTTAAGATGGTTAGAAGGTAACCCCTTGAGAAGCTATATAAAAGTATAAATAAGAGGCAAGGGTCTCTCATTTTAATCACACTTGATCATATTGAATATATACAAGTGACTGAGGTAACCAAAGGATATCTAAGGAGAATTTCAGAGGGAAGGTGAAGTAAAGAAGGTCAAAATTCAAGGGAGGATAAATTTTTTTAATGATGCTTTCTAAGGTATGTTATTTACAGGTCATCTCACCATTTTCAAAATAACGTTTTTTTCTATAATGATTCAAACCGTGAAATATGGAGGTCGTTGAGGAAACATATCCAAGTATATGTGATAAACATTCCAGCTTTTGTGTCATTGTATTTTTGGATTTACACTCCATGGAAAATAGGGTTTGTGGCTAGTTCTGAAACTAGTCTAAAATAGGTGTTTCAGTAACAGATCCAAATTTAGTAAGACCAAATGTATTGGTTATAGTATATTTTGTAGTATTATGTGTACCATTTTTAGATCCATACAAAAAATATTCTATGTGAAGCACACTCTACAAGTTCACTCTCTAGAATAAGTCATAATTCAACAAGGTATGCCATTTTTTATATAACTCTTTTTCTAAGAGGTTCCAAGTAGTGAAACATGGAGTAATTGCATTAAAAGACACTGAAGAACATTGTGTACTATTTTCAAATCTTTATTCATTACAAGTACATATTTATGATTATTTCAATTTAGGTTGTTGACTAATCCAAAATTAGTCATGTGAGACTAAGATAAAGTTTGATGAAAATGATAGTCTCTTTTTGTTAAAGTTAAGGAAGGTTTGCAAGTATGTGATCATATACACCGGGTCTATTACATAGTTACAAATCAGATTTGTATGATGAAATTGATGAGGGATTTTGGTAGAGGTACATGTTGGGTACATGGTTGAGACAAGTAGTTGATGAGTTGGTGCATACATGAGGTGTATAGTTGATGATGTTGCTACATCTTGATGAGTCATATTTTATGTGCATTTGATGCATGATTGGTACATATTTGGTGCACGGTTGATGCACTCGTTGATGGTACAAGTGGAGGTACAAGTCGGTGCATGGTTGATGCACTTGTTTATGGTATAGGTTGATTACAGGTTGTTTGGTACAGGTTGTTATAGGTTGTTTGGTACATGTTGGTACAATTTGAAAGTGGTATATCTCACAGTGATAGTGTGACAATGGTTCCATAATTCAACTTATATTTCGGGGAAGTTGGACGGGGCAAAAATAGGTGGTTATAGCCACCTTCTGGATGTAGCCAGAGAACATAGGGGGTTGTAGTCTCCTTCTGGTTGTAACAAGAGAATTGGGGAGTTGGAGCTTCCCTTAGGTTGTAGCCTGAGAAGCTAAGGGGTTGGAGCCTCCTTCCAGTTGCAGCTGGAAAACAAAGGAAGTTGGTGCTTCCAATGAATGTAATTCTTAAAGACATATAAGAAAAAAAATTCCATGGTTTTATTCCGCTTTGGGTTTCCACGTAAAACACTGGTGTACTATGTATGTGTGTGATTTCTCATTTGTTCATTTTTTTTATTTACTTTGCAACTATTGGATGATAATGCTGCATTGATATAACACTTGCATTTTATGGTGAAAACGTATTAAATTGCTCTATTATTGATTCACCCCCCTCTCAATAATCCAACAAGCATGTTTGTCCTTACATTTAGGAAAAAATACTGCCAATGCCTTCTTCACTTCAACCTGTTTTTCCTTTACCTGTAAAACATCCAATTGTGTGGTTAAATTTCTAAGGATATCAGTCTTAAAATTATCAAATAAATTACTGATTTCTACTCTTGTTACTCCACCATTGGTGGATTTTTTTATTCCTGCAGTAGTATCTTGTGCTTGGGTTCTACTTCTTAATGACCCTCTTGAGTTCCTTAGGCATAAATAAATAATTTCATCAAGTGGTTCCTTTGATATATCTCACTTCCCCATTAGGTTCAACATATCCAAATAGTCATCCTTCATACCTTGAATCATAATTTTCTTTGAAATGTCCTTATCCAAATAATTATGTTTAGATCTTTGTAAATTATAATGGAGGCATTTCAAATAATCCTCCAGGCTCTCTTCCTCCTTCCGAGACATCTTGAAAAGTTCCTCCCTCTGGTCTCTTGTTCTATAATAGTCCTGTCACTTTGTCAGAAAGGTCTATTTCATATTATCCCTGGAGGTGATAGAGTTAGAACCAAGGTCCATGAACCATCTTAACATTGACCCCTTTAGGGTAGCTGGAAATATTTTCAGTTTATGAACATCTATAGTATAATAATAGCTTCGACATAGAACATTGAATTCAAGCAAGAAGGTGTCCGAGTCTTTGCTTATCTAACCATTAAAGTTTACAAGTGCAGATAGAGGTATATTCTTCATTGGTGCCAATCGTTGAATGTTCCCAATATGGAAATCAAAGGTCGAAACCATGTCATTTCCATTTGCATTTTCCATGTGTCTTTGCCACCAAGTACAAATCTTCTTCCAATCAGGTCTAGGGATATTTTCTGTTTTTGGGATATTCTATGATATTTGGCCGAGGTGTCCAACAACACTTCCCTGATCCAAAATAGGGTTATCAATGGGTTGATCAGTTTCAGACATATTATTAGGTTGATTGACTTCCAGCCTAGAATATGAATGTTCTTGGTTTTTCGTTGTTTGAATGTCCCAGACCTTTTGTCAAATTTTGATATTCGACCTTTGTTGTTGTTGTTGTTTATGACTCTCCCCGAATAGAGGACTGAGAATCCACCCTTCTTCATGGTTTAGGATTTTGATTTCCTCCTCCCGAAGCTGATGACTCCACTTTGTTTATTATGTCTTGAATATATGTCACCCGTCCTTGATCTAGATTTTTTTTTCCACCAGGGCCCCTTCCTCTTCTTGTATTTTTAAGGGCCAGTCGTTCTTCTCCTATTTTATTCATGCATCAATATCCTACAATTCATCAAGATAGTGTCAAGTATTATTCTTTCTCCCTTAATAACCTCCCTGACAATGGCACCAAAAATGTTGATGTGTTTAATTGTCTAATTAAATCATCCAATGTATTCAATTTCCAACTTGGGGTAAGTGTTTTATTACAAGGTTATTATATAAGTAGGTTTCTCAATAATATTCCCATCGGAAATAGGGATAAGGTTGGGGGTAGGCACCCAGGTTGGGTTGTTTCGGTCGATCCAAAAAACATCCCAAAACATGTATTTGATAAAGAAAATAGTTGTTTGGATGGGGTCATAGGCATATGATATGCATCAGGGTTCTAGAACTCAATTTTTTCAATAGGAAACTCGATGAATTAGTAATTGTCCCTCCACCTTGGGCGTGGGTGACTGAATCTAGTGGTATCGAGAAATAACATATATAACCTGATCTAAACTGGTGAGGCTTAATTCGTTATAAGGAAGCTCAATAAGAAGTTTCGTTCAAGTTATATATATTA
>CBVK0101670413.1:0-10914 GCA_900067695.1 Picea abies
GGCTTTTTCAGTTCGAAGAAGATGCCACAACCACACCATGGCATGTGTCCCCTCTTAACCTAGCACCTACTACTCATCCACTTCCGAAGTTTAAAGAGCACCTTCCTAAGTTTTCAGGAAATAACACTGTCAGTACAAACGAACACCTGGTAGCATTTTCTAATGCTTGTCATAACATAGGGGCCAACGACAATGACACTTGCATGCACTTGTTCATCAATTCCTTGGAGGGAAAGGCTGTGGACAAATTCTTTGACCTTCCTCCTAAGATTATGTCTACTTGGGAGGATTTAATCTATTGCTTCCAATCCACTTATGGGAAATCAAAAATCCCTACCGAGAAGTTAAGGGAATAAAATAACGTCACCTATAAGGATGGTGAGACCATCAAGTCTTTCAACTTACATTTCACCAAGTTATACAATCAAATCCCCAAACGTATCCGCCTTCAGAACCAAGTTTCTTTCATGAATTAATACAATGCATTGCCTTCTCCCTATCATCATAGGCTTGAGGGAAAACCCATTGATAATATTGGTTCCTCTCGGCATACCTGTTCAGAGTATGAAGAACATCTTGAAAGAACCGGTCTTCCCCAGAGAGAATCGGTTAGACAAATAGACATGTCTTCCCTCTTACAACTATTACAAGATATGAATAATTGTATGATAGTGTTCAAGAGAAAGGGAACTGTCTCCTCTCTCACCCATGGAACTCCATCCTCTTCAACACCCCCCTTTAGGAATCCAGTTGAAAATAATTTTCATCCTAAGGCTATCTTGCCTCGGAGTTGGTGTAACTTTTGCAAGGAACACCACAAAGAAACCACATGTGAGGTAAAGAAGACTACCAAAGATAATATCTTTGGTAAAAGACCAGAAGCTACCATCGTTGTCCTAGATTTTGTAGAGATAGAAGATGTCATGGTCATCAATACTAGGAACAAAGCTTATGCTCCTAAGGGAAAATTTTATCCTCCCCGTAGTTCTTCTAGCCTGAGATCATCCTCAACCGTTGCTACTCTCTAGGTTCCTAAGGTTCCTAAGAGTCAAGGAATCACTCCCCCTCTCCCCTCTTCCAAATACAATATCTTGACTCAGTTGGCCAATATCAAAGTAGATGCAACCCTTCTAGACATGGTTGTCGTCTCTGAACAACAGATGCATATAAGACAATTCATGGAAGGAAAAAATTCTGTTGTAGCTAATCTTTCTGAAGAGGTAAATGAAGAGGATTCTTCTGTAAATAAAGTAGGTGTACATAACTTTAGATACCTTGTAAAAAATCCCTCTTTTTATATTTCTGTGAAGATTATGGATAAGATTTCCCATTGTTGCCTCATTGATGGAGGTTTGGTCCCAAGTGTGATGTCAAATATTATTATGGAAGAGCTAGGCTTGTCTTGTACAAATGAAAATGCCAGAAGCATGATCTCCTATAATAGTCTACAACAAATGACCATAGGTGAGATTAAATATGTGATATTAGTTTTGTGCGCTCATCCTAAAATAAGAACAACCCTCAATATTTAGGTAATTTATATGTCAGTAAACAATTACTCAATAATATTAGGAATATATTGGCAAGACTCAATAGGTGGATACCTCTCACTCGATGGAACACATTTATCCGTTCCTCGAAACGAAAAAAACATTATAGTCCTTAGAGAAGCAAGGATATCACCTTACATAGAGAGTGTCCCACAACCTAACGTAAACTATATCGAAGAGGACCTAGGAGTGTATTCCATCTTTTCTAAGGAGGATAACATTCCCATGGAACAAATTGATCTAGATGATGGCATGTGGCTCATGCACTTTGATGGTTCATGCTCTAATGAAGGTAGCAGAGCTGGCATTATCTTGATTTCTCTTGTAGGAAAAATCCATAACTTTTCTTACCAGTTGGAGTTCTCTTGCGCTAACAATGTCACTGAATTTCAAGCTTTGGTATTAGGCATTGAAAACACTTATAATATTGGTTGTGGTCACCTTTCAGTTTTTGGGGATTCCAAGCTTGTTGTGAATCTTGTGCGTAAAATTTACTCTCTTGGAAACAAGTTGATGAAATGATACACCCAAACTATTTGGGCGCTTATCTCAAACCTTTTATCTTTCAACATCACTCATGTTAAAAGGGAGTTAAAATCAATGGCTGATCGGTTAGCATTTTTTGTAGCCTCCCCTAATCGACAACTTCTACCACACAAAATTGATTGTACCTTCCAATCCCTATATCATCCGCATATCCTCGACAATATAGAATCTTTGAAGGTCTTCCCTAACGATGATATAAATTGTGATTTTATTCAAAATGAACCTTTTAATCCTAAGAAGATTACATCCATAAAAGATAACAAGATTCCTAAAGGCTTGGCTCTAGAGAGTTCATTTCTTCGAATGATGTGGGCAACAAGGAGAAACATAAAGAAGAAGAGTCGAGAAGGAAGGTGGGTGAAACCATCTCCTTGAACATTGGGACACCCGAGACTCCAAGAAATGTTAAAATAGGTGCCAAATGTTTAGATGAAGAGAGAGTGAAGTTTTCCAAGTTGCTTGGTTAAGTTCAATATGTTTTTTCTTGGTCTTATGAGGATATTTATGGTTTTGATCTTGGTATTATACAACATCCCATCCGCAGTCAAGAAAAAAAAAATTCCTATCAACCCTATGCTAGAAGAAACTATTTGAAAGGAGTTGGAAAAAATCTTGAAGGCTGGAATCATCTTTCCAGTCAAGTATTCTAAATGGGTTTCCAATTTGGTTCCTGTTCGAAAAACAACCGGTCAGATTAGATTATGTGTTTATTTTCGCGCATTAAATTGAGCTACTATAAAAGATCACTTTCCTCTCCCTAACATGGAAATTATTTTGCAGCAAGTTGTAGGGTCACAAATGATGTCCTTGACAGTTTTTCCGGTTACAATAAAATCAGGGTAAAGAGGGAAGATAAATATAAAACCACCTTTATTACTCATTGGGGTACCTTTTCTTATGGACGTATGCCTTTTGGATCATCTAATGCAGGTGCCACCTTTCAAATAGCTATGCAAATAGCTTTCGACGATTTGATTGGTAATATCATTAAGATCTACTTTGACGACTTAACGGTGTACTCTAAAATATGATCAAGTCATTTTGGTCATCTAAAAAGATTTCTCATGCAATGTAGAAAATTTGGAATCTCTCTAAATCATTCTAAGTCCATTTTCGGCATTACCAAGGGCAAGCTCCTTGGACACATTGTTTCCTATTTAGGAATAAGCATTGATCCCGAAAGGATTGTTGCCATCCTTAATCTACCTGCTCCCACTTCCAAGAAGGAGGTTCAAGCTTTTATGGGGGTTATTAACTTCATCCGTAGGTTTGTTCCATATTTTTTTTTGATGGTTAAACAAATTCATAATCTTCTTAATCAAGATCATTATTTTTCTTGGATAGATGATGTCGAAAATGCTTTTGTAAGAATCAAGAAAGTAATCAGCTCCGCATTGATTTTGGCGAATCCATATTTTGAGAAGGAATTCATGATATATACTAATTCCACCGAGGAAGCAATTTCTTCTATCCTCATGCAAAATGATGAACAAGGTAATGAAAAACCAGTGAATTACATGATTCAAAGTCTGTCTGATGATGAATTTAAATATTCTTTTATTGAGAAACGTGCTTTGTCTCTTGTTAAATTTGTTTAGAAGTTTCGCCACTTCATCTTAAGTAAGCATACGTTGGTAAAAGTCCCTTTACCTGCTGTCGATTTTTTTTTCTCGCAGAATTATCTTTCAGGGAAGCTTGCATGTTGGCTTTCCAAGATCTAGGAGCATGATTTGAATATCGTGACTTCTACTATTTAATTTACTATTTACAAAACCAGAGATGTCCGGACAACTTAGACACTCACTAAAGAAGAATAATTTGTCTTGAATCCGCAAGATATATCATTATAGGATACTTCTTGTTTCGAAGATATATTGATGGTGTGTTGCTTCATTGTGTAAACGATGAAGACTCACATAAACTGTTGCAAGCAACACATGTCTCTTCAAATCCGATCATTCATGTAGGAGATCATTTTTTTGCTAAAACAAATTCTTTCAAGATTATTAGAAAAGGATATTATTGGCCTTCAATCTTTTGTGACTCATATTTTTTTTCGAGATCTTGTGACAAATGCCAAAAATTTGTTGGGAAAGAATGCATGTCATCCATTCCATTACAACCTGTCCTCCCAGACTTTCCCTTTTCAAAGTGGGGAAGAAAAAAAAAATTCCTATCAACCCTATGCTAGAAGAAACTATTTGAAAGGAGTTGGAAAAAATCTTGAAGGCTGGAATCATCTTTCCAGTTAAGTATTATGAATGAGTTTCAAATTTGGTTCCTATTCGGAAAAAAACTAGTCAGATCGGATTGTGTGTTGATTTTCATGCATTAAATCAAGCTAGTATGAAATACCACTTCCCTCTCCCTAACATGGAAATTATTTTGCAGAAATTTGCAGGGTCACAAATGATTTCCTTACTTGACGGGTTTTCCAGTTACAAGCTAAGTTTTCATCTAAAATTCCTGCATCTTCTCAATAATATGTGCGATAGATGATCTAGCCCTACATTCAACTTCCCTGGTTTCACCACAACCTAAAAATTATATTCCTGGAACAACAATAGCCATATGCATATCCTCCCCCCCAACATTAGCTTGTTCATTAGGTATTTTAATGCATAATGGTCTCTTTACATATTAAAGTGAGATCCCAATAAGTAATGTCTAAACTTTTGTAGTGCATATACCGTTGCCACTCCTTCTCGTTCGGTGGTGGTGTAATTATTTTCAGCTATAGAAATATTCCTACTTGCAAACACAATTGGGTGATCTATGTCCCCCTATCCTCGTTGAGAGAGTACTATGCCAAAAGCTATGGATGATGCATCTACATGAGCATGGAACTCCTTATTCCAATACAGAAAGATCAAAATCGATGCGATTACTAGATTTTTCTTTAAGGTACCCAAGCCCTTATGATAGTCCTCATCCCATTGGAACTTTGCTTCCTTATTTAACAACTTTTCCATTGGTATTGTGATCTGTGCATATCCTTTGATAAACTTCCTATAATATCCTGTGTGACCTAGAGTTTCCCTTAGTTGTCTAAATTATGTAGGTGGTTTTAAATATAGAATTACTGCACTCTTGGATGAATATACTAGTAATCCTTTCTTGCAAACTACAGGTCCCAAAAAAATTCCAAACAATGCAAAAAAAATACAGTTCTTCAAGTTCAACGAAATATGACACTATATACACCTATCCAACATCAACCTGAGTACTTCTATGTGATCCTTTAGTAGACTGAACATAGTCCAATCGTCCTGAGTACTTCTATGTGATCCTTTAGTAGACTGAACATAGTCCAATCGTCTAAGTATACTTCCAAAAACTTATGAATAAATTCCTTGAATGTTGATACAACAACTCTAGAAAAAATTGTAGGGGATTTATTTAGTCTAAAGGGAATTATTGTATATTGATAACTTCCCCACTTTGTTGCAAATTTGGTCTTGTAGCTATCTTCCTATGCAATTTTTATCTGATGATACTTTGAAAATCCATTTGTGAACGAGTAAGTCTCCTGGCCTCCTACGTTCTCTAGTACCTTATCTGTGAATGTTGTTAGAAATGGGTCATGTAAGCATGCATCATTCAACTTCCTTAGATCCATGCAAATCCTAATTCCTCCTATCTTCTTGTCTTTCACTACCATTGGACTGATCCACTTTTATTCCTCCATGGGTTCAATGATTCTTGCATCCAACATCCTGTCGATTTCGGCTTTCACCTTTTCTTTGTACTCTGGATTTAACATGTAAGGTATTTTTCGTACTGTCTTAGCACCTGGTTTCAATGGAATTTTCATCTCACCTAATTCCCTAACTATCCCCTTCATCTATGAGAATGTATTTGGGAATAGGTCTTGATATTGTCGCAATAAGTTTGCAATCTTCTCTACTGTCTCATCACTCCAATAAACTCCTATCTACAAAAACTTGGGATTCTCTGTCATCCCAATGTTTACCTTGCACATATTTATAGGTTGTGTGTATGCAATAGAATCAAGATTTGGACCTTCTATTGCTCATTCTCCTTCTATTTTAGGTACTTGTACATTCCTGGGATCTTCTTCATCATGTTCTTCCTTAGTAACATTGTAGCACTCCAATAACTCATGAACAATCATATTGGCTCTATGCACACTTCATAGTGGTACCACCTCCATCGACCCTTCTTCTGAGAAGATATTAGTTTGAATAGCTTGTAGTGCTTCATTTTTGGTTTGTGATTCATGTTCGAATATAAATGTGACTTTGAACCTCTGGACCAACTCGTCCCATGTTGATGTCTCTCTGTGCATTTCCAATTCCAAATAAAAGTTCTTCGAAATTGTGTCTATTGTGTGTATAAATATTTGCATCCAGTGTGTCTCTGATATTGAACTCCATAAGGTCATGCGCTACGCAACATGATCTATTGGATCACTTTCTTCTGTATACTTTTGCACAATGTTTTCTACCTCACTACCAAACATTACTTGCATTAGTCTCTTGCATTGTGACCAGTCCTTCATCCCCTCTCTGTGTGCAACCCACCATCTTGTTGGAGTCACTTTTAGGAAAAAATCTAGTGCTAACGACCTTTTCTATTTAGGTACTTGCAGCTCAAATTCCTTTTCAAAATATATATATAAGTTAATCTATCGTACCTGGGTGGATCACATAACTCTGTTCCAATCCAATGCAAGGATCAGGTTATGTGTGTACATGGTCTAATTGAAACTTCATGTATTCTCTACTGCCAATGATATAAACCTTCCTTTGATTATGATGCACACGAACTGATACTTCTCCAACTTATCCCACCAACTTCACTAGATTTGACATAATCATCCATCTGCATAGTCAGGTTATAGAAATTGTCAATGTCATTTCCTCTTGTTGGCTCTATGTATATTTTTCCTTTTGTTGGGTCTAATGGTGCAGTAACTTTCAAATCTCCAACTTCAAATATAATCTCCCTCCTCTACAAGTTAATGATCACCTGGTTATCAAAATTCCATTCTAGTCCCATAAGTGATGGATATGGTTGAATTTCCTCTATGATCTCAATAACCTCAAAGTATTCCATACTGGGCACCCCATCCATGTTAATAGGTACTTCTGTAAATTGACCAATTGGTACTATTTTGTGCTAATTCGTGAGCCTTAAATGAACATGAGACCATACTATATTGGGTTTTCCCATCATATCACAGGTCTGTTTAGGCAATAAATTCACATCATACCCCAAATCCAAGATAAAATTATCCACATAATATTCCCCAATTTGTGCACTGAATTTGAATTCTACGTTGGTCCTCTTTCTACATAGTACTTAATTCACCACCCTTTGTGCTATGGGAGTTTCCCTTTCTTATGTAAAATGATCAATCACCATGTATAATGTTTTAAATTCATCCTTAATTATATCTATGCAACTTCTCAAGAATTCTTTTAGCGTGCTTACATTCCCATTTGGTTTCTCTGGTACAGTCTGATCTCTGACATGGGTCGCAGATGATGTTGATGCTCCTCAATATTGTCCCAATATCTCTTTCCTTATCTTCTTGAGGAACAAAAATTGGCATGGGTCCTGCTATCTTCTTTACCCACTTCTCATACTACTTCCCTCCATTCATCATATCAGCTTCTGTTCTAGCTTCTCTCGATGTAGCAACTGTTATTCTTGGCCCTTCATTACGTTGTTCAACTGATACTTTTTTCACATTATGATTTGGATTCTGGTTCCCTTTGGCCTGCCATTTTGCAAATAGTTGAAGAAAATATTATGTCACATGATCCAGTGCTCTACAGTATGTGCACATTGTACACAAATTCAGGAAATCATGAGATAAGTGCCCCGATTGGTTACAATTATAACATATTATCGGTCCTCTTCCTCCTCAGCCAAAATTTACTCTACCTCAACCTCTACCAAAATTTCCTCTATTCCCTGGAGTAAATCCTCCCTGATTATTATATTATTGACCCCCTTAGTATGTCACAACATTCTCCTCATGAATCCTATACATATCTAAAGTGCACTCCCTCATGAAATCAAATGCACATCAATTCTTCTCTTCATATCCGACCAACTTGCAAAAGTTGCAAAACAAGTTCCTTGGTGTACTCTGATACTTCTAGAGTAATGGAAATTAATTTGGATGATGTCCCCATTTCTTACATATCTCGAAATACCCCCCTTCTAGTAATGGATTCGATGCTCTTTTTTCCAAATATTGCGTGAATGTTGGACATTCCTCTTAGTGATGGCATTTAGTTATACATTTGCTACACTAGAATTTCTCTCATTTCTCCTTCCCTTTTGTAAGTTCTTCTAGTTGAATTGTCAAAGTAGCCAACTACATCTGAACTTGTACCATCCCTCCATTGTCTCCTACAGGGGATGATTCCAATTTAATTTCAATTTCCAGGACCTTGAGCTATGATACAACCTTCTATTCAATTAATGGCCTGCAAATGTGTCGTATAAGTCCTATTGGCCCTTGACCAAGTTTTGAGGATTCCTGGTCATGTTTGACCTAATTTTGGGACTTCGACAGGCTGTCGAAGGTGGAGCGCAATACGAAGCAGAGATCATGGGATATAAACCCCTTTTAGGGCCCTTTTTTGGATTCGGGATTATGTAATGGGTATGGGATGTCATCCCATGGGTTTACCCATGTTTATGCCTATTTTGTAATGTATAAATAAGTATCTAAGTGATGTAATAAGAGAGAAGAGAGACCTAGTAGGTCGGTGTGCTAAGTGCTAGAATTTGATCTATGTGATCAAGAGTTGTAAGTTCTTTGTGCATACTGTGTGAGGCTTGCAAGGCTAGTACAAGTAACTGTAAGAGACTGTGTGAAGGCTTGGTGGTGTGCCCTAGCTAGAAGAAGGAGGATCTGGTAGAGTGCACGCAGATCCCTTGTCTTCTATGAAGTAGAAATTGGATGCTATGTGCCTGTAAGAAGCTTGACCGAAGATAATAAATAACATAAGGGTTGGTGCACGTAGCCCCAGGGTGGGGGTGAACCACGTACATGTTGTATTTATATGCTTTATGCGATGTATTGATGTGTTTATGTGTTTAATTGCTTAGTGATTTAATATAGATGAATGATCTGTTGATGCTTAGTGCTTAATAATATGGATGGATGTTAGATATAACTTTTGTACATATGCTTAGTACTTAAATACCTTAGATATGAATGAAAACTGTGATACTCTGTAATTAGGGTTTAACTGCACTATAAATAAGACTGGATATTGATGAATGTTAACTGTTGAGTGCTTTGTTAAGTGTTAGAATCACAGATCTGAGTCCTGCAACCACCCTGCCTCTACCTTGGGTGAGACTTCATTTGCTTCGCAGTTGTTTCTGAAGGGGTCAATAGTTAGGGTTTCTTGGTGCGTTGTTGTAGTGTTGAACCTTGGGTCTTCTCCTGTGCCAACAAATGGTTATGTTGCTGGGACCTAAAACTGTGATTGTTGGGAACTGAGGAAGAAGAATCTTTGTGCAAAGATCCACCTGAAACTGTGATTGTTGGGAACTGAGGAAGAAGAATCTTTGTGCAAAGATTCGACCTGAAACTGTGATTGCTAGGAACTGAGGAAAAATGAGCTTTATGCAAAGATCTGAATTGAAAAAGAGAAAAGCTCTGTGCATAGAACTGTTTCCCTAATACGCAACACTACTTGATCTGTGGATCTCTGTGCCAAGAGGAAGGGTCATATCTGAAGAAAAGAGGTCAGATATGAAGAAAATAGGTAAGATCTGGGAGATTTTTGGCACAGGGGCAGACACAGGGCTCAACACAACAAAAATGCACCAACAAATCCCTAACTACCAGCCCTTTTGGAAACACCTGCGAAGAATATGAAGTCTCACCCGAGGTAGAGGGAGGGGTGGTTGCAGGTCTCAGGTGTCTGCAACCTTAGCTGGGACACATATATGTGATTATACTATTTAATAGAACAATTAACAATGTCAGTTCATCATTATATAACCAATATCTACTCGACTAAGAAAACATAGCATCGCAACATTTATTTGGATCTAACATAATTAAGAACTTAGCAAAAATAAATGGATTAGATCTAGCAAAATCAAGCACTAAGAACATTCACCTATGTCAGATCTAACATCTAGATTCATCATAAGCATAAAGCATAAGTAGATCTATCTAACTATCTCAAAGCACCTAGAAAATAACATATAATCACATCAGAACATTGCACAGAGAAAAATAACACAGTATTTATGTGGTTCACCCCCACCCTGGGGCTACATCCACCAACTCTTCTTCTTTATTATCTTCTTCAGTGGGTTACATGCATAGAGCCACCAAGATCCTACTCCACATAGGATAGGAGATCTGTGCACACCTCGCCAGATCCTCCTTCCTCGACACATAGGATAGGAGATCTGTGCACACCTCGCCAGATCCTCCTTCCTCGATCTAGGTCATAGCACTAAGCCTTCCCATAGTATGCACACAAAGAACTATAGATGACTTGCACTCAACTCTGCAAGTCTCACACAACACACTTACAATCCACACTTGCACTTAGCATTTAGCATGACTGGCCTCTTATCACATAGATACCGCTACTTATTGTATTGCCTATACATCGATTTATACTTTACAAAATAGGCCTAAACATGGGTAAATCCATGGGCTGACATCCCATTCCTGTTACATAATCCCATAGCCCAAAAATGACCCAAAAAGGGGCCAAGATTTTGTGATCTCTGCTTTGTCTTGCGCTCCTCCTTTGACAAGTTGTCGAAGTCCCAAAATAGGTCAAACTTGACCAAGGATCTC
>CBVK0101670417.1:0-10030 GCA_900067695.1 Picea abies
AATTACTAAATTTGTTGTCTTTTTCAACCTTATCCGATCTTATTTATTGATGTATGCTTAGTTTTCAAAAAGTTATAGACAGCTCTTGACGTTGTCTCTAATTGGAAAATAAAATTATTATTCTAGAATCATTTATATCATTATAAATGATTTTAATTAATAATTTTATTTAAACTATGATTTATCTTGGAAAATGATATAAATGACTTTAGTAAATAATTTTATTTAAACTATTTTTTATCTTGCATAAATGATTTTAGTTAATAATTTTATTTAAACTATTGATTATCTTGAAAAGTAAAAATATTGGGCTTTTAACCCAATCCGTCAATTTTTAATCAAATCATTTAAACCCTCGACCTATCCAAATGTCAATACAACCATCAAATATTAGTCATAAGCCAAGGCAGTGCCAAAGATGACAGTCACCGTTACAGTTCATGGATCCAACACTTGTCACTACGCATGAAGGGGTCTTTTAGACATTGTAATATAAAAACACTACGCGTCAAATGCCTAAAATATTCCAAGCTAAATATCACCAGAAGGGTTCAGTGGGAAGAGCAAGGATATAGTTGGGCCTATTTATGACATAGAGAAATACCTGAGAAGCAAACTTGCAAATGAGAATTTAATAGATTTAATGGATAAAGAGATTTAATGGAGAAGATTGTTTATTGGTGGCATTACCTAAAATTCCCTGAGGAGACTAGGTTGTAAATGGAGGATAAGGATTTTATTTATAGGCTATTATGTGATATTGAGGGAAGGCTTGGTTTTAGAGGTGTTAATGAGATAAAGGCACACCCATGGTTTAAAAACACTATATGGGATACATTGTATGAAGTTGAGGTAGCATATAAGCTAGAGGTCAATAACAAATTTTACACTCAAAACTCTAAAAAATTTGATGAAGTTGAACCTTCATCTCAAACAAGAACATGGAGACAATAAAGAAGGTATTGGAGATTTATATATCACAATAGAATCCTATTTTTTTAGGTGAAATGGGACAACACATGAAATAGAGTTGTCTAGAGTTCCAAAGGAACCTCTACTATCACTCTATTTTGAAGTAGTTTAAGATTTGAACGATATTTTCAAGCAGTATTTGAGCAAGTAATTTCACATTACAAGGAAGAATATCCACATCAAAGGACCTTTTCCAAGTAATTTCACATTACAAGGAAGAATATCAACATCAAAGGACCTTTTCCATATTTTGAGCAAACAGTTATAGGATTGGTGGTTGGAGGTTAACATTCGGTTCAACATTCAAGGAAGATAAAATCAGCAACAAAGACATTGGGTAGGGGTTGGCAACTTGAGGGATTTTGGAGTTTTGAATGTAACGAGTGTTTTTTAAACGAAATATTTTTCAGAATGGAGGAGATTCTCAGACTTCATTGTTCTAATTTTTGTGCTTTTCTATGATTTGTCTGATGTGTTTCCATGAATCATTCATCCTCTTATAGATTCATTTGAGTTATGATTGTTGCAATTCAGTATCACTTCTGCTGCAACAAACTTTAAAACATCCATTAAAGTACATTATTTCCTCTATTTTGTTTTGAGCAAAACAAGACCTATACTTTGATGTTCTGCTTATGTTTAATTAATTCATAATAAAAATGAATCCTTTTCTTTTCTTCTATTGATAAGGAAGTCATATTTATCATGATTAGATACCTAAATGCCTATTCAATTTTGTTCATCTTGATCTGCCATCCATGCTTATGATTTAAATGAATTTAGTAGATGAAGTCATGCCTCCTCATGTTCTAATTTTGAATTATTGGAAGGCACATTGATTCATGCCAAAAGGGATGATCAAAGAATCAATATTTTGATGAAAATTTGTTAGGCATTTCTCTTTTGCATCCAAGAGAAATCTCTAGTGATAACATGATACATGATCGTACTATCTCGGAAAGGCCATTTCAACAGGTAAGTACTTTGAAAGAATTTTTGAAAAGTTGTTTAGAATTAATGAAAGATGAAACTACGTTGAATGGATTGTGTGGAATAATTAATCACTGTTTGCAAGAAAGGGAAGTTCCTTCCACACAGAGGGTAGTGAATTAGGTACTGCTCAAAAAGAGGACAAGCAGAGAGTTCATACTAAGTGTGCAGATTGGGGACTATGACATGGACAATGTCATTTTCGACTTGGGTTCTGATGTAAATTGTTTACCAAAGAAATCACGGGAAATTATGGGGAAGCCAAAGTTAATGTAGTCTCTCGTTCAGTTACGATTGGAAAACCAGCACAATATAGTACCAATTGGTTGATTGTTAGGGGTACCTGTGAATATAGATGGGGTGTGTAGTATAGCATATTTTGAATTCATCGAGATTGTGGATGATAGTCATCCATATCCAATGATAATGGGGCTTGAGTGGTCCTTTGAAAATCAGGGTATTATTAATCTGAAGAAAAGGGAAATGATCTTTGAAGTAGGGGACTTGAAGGTTATCACATCGTTGGATATGACATAAGGAAAGAAGTATATAGAAACAACTAAAGGGAATGAAATTGATAACTTGTATAATATGACTACGTGAATGAATGACTACATTAATCCGACTACAGATGGCACCCTAAGTTTGAGAAGCATTAGCTCATGTGCGTCAGATTAGAAAATGATGCATGAAGTATCAACCAGACAGTGTGTCGTCATTACTCAATCGTTGTGCTAAATTGGAACAGAGTTATGTGACCTACCCAAGTATGATGGTTTGACTAACATATAGTATTATGTAAAGGCATTTGAGTTGCAGATACCTAAACAACAAAGAGTGTTGGCATTAGATGTTGTCTTGAAGGTTACTCCAACCATATATTGGGCTTCACATAAAGAAGGGATAGAAGACTGGAAGCAATGTAAAATATTAATGCAAGTTAGATTTGGTACCGAGGTTGAGTATATTGTGCAGAAATACATACGAGTAAGTGACCCGAAAGATCATATTGTGTACTGCAGAAAGATAAGGAGTTCAATACTAAAGGAGGAATGGATGCATAGGTTCATACATATATTGGATACTATCCCCAAGAACTAGTACCTGGAACTAGAAATGCATAGAGAAACAATGAACTAGGGCGAGCTAACTCAAATTTTTAAGATAACATTTACTTTTGAAAATGAATCACCATTAGTAGATGTAGCTTTGTAGGCCATTAGAAAAAATATTTTTTTAGTAGAAGGACCGTTGGATGTAGTACTTGTGTGTAGTGCGCATAGACCTTCCATGACAGTTCATGAAATACTGGAATGTTATAATGTTGCTAAAGAAGACCAAGACGAGGAATATCCAAGAAATATACAAATACCTGAAACTAAGGGGGAGCGTGCAATAGAAGGTCCATAGCTTGGATCTGCTTTGTATGCATAACCATTAAGGATGTGTAAGGTGAATATTGAGACAAAAGAGAATCCAAATTTTTCATAGATAGGTGATTAATGGAATGATGAAACTGTGGAAAAGATTACAGACTTACTGCGTGAGTATCAGGATCTATTCCCAACCACGTTTTTAGAAATGAAAGGGATAGTTGGTGAGTTAGGAGAAATGAAGATCCCTTTGAAACCAAATTCTAAGCCAGTAAGACAGAGACCCTACAGACTGAACCTAAAGTATAAAGAGAAGGTAAAGGAAGAGATAGACCGAATTTTTGAAGCAGGAATCATTGAACTAGTAGTAGAATCATAATGGATAATTCTAATGGTAGTACAACATAAGAAAACAAGGGGAATCAAAATTTGTGTAGACCTAAGAAAACTAAATGATGCATGTCTGCATGATCCATTTCTGACACCCTTTATAGATGAAGTGCTAGAAAATGTAGGGGGGAAGGAGTCCTACTCTTTCACAGATGGATTCTCATGATATCACCAAATAAAGATTGTGTAGGAAGAAAAACATAAGACTACCTTTGTGACAGAGGGGGGAAGCTATCAATACGCAGTGATTCCTTTTGGGATGAAGAATGCACCAACAATTTTCTCGGGAGTAGTTGTTGCAACCTTTAAGGAATTTATTCATAAGTTCTTTGAAGTTTATTTAGATGATTGGACTATGTGTAGTCTTTTAAAATATCATATAGAAGTACTAAGATTAATGTTTGATAGGTGTATATAGTGTCAAATTTCATTGAATTTGAAAAAATGTATTTTCTATGTGCCTTTTGGAATTTTGTTGGGCCATGTGGTATGTAAGCAAGGCTTACTAGTGGATCTTGCCAAGATTACAGTAATTCTAGACTTACCACCACCTACATCAGTACAATAGTTAAGAGAAACATTAGGCCATACAGGATACTATAGGAAGTTCATTAAAGGATATGCACAGATTACAACACCCTTGGAGAAGTTGTTGAAGAAAGAAGCTAAATTCCAGCTGAATGAGGACTGTCAAAAAGGTTTGGACACATTGAAGTAGAAGTTAGTGATTGCGCCAATTTTTCAATCCCCATATTGGAAGAAGGAATTCCATGTTCATGTGGATGCTTCATCCATAGCTTTAGGCATAGTATTATCTAAGCCAGGAGAAGGGGAGTTAGACCACCCAATTGCATTTCCAAGAAGGAATCTATCAATGGCATAAAATAACTACACTATGACATAACGAGACAGGTTGGAAATGGTGTATGTGTTTAAAAAATTTAGACACTATTTGTTGGGTTCTCATTTCAAGATGTATACAAACCATTCTACACTAAGATACTTTGTGAATAAGCTAGTGTTGGGGGGGGGGAATTTGAAAATGGTTACTTTTGTTCCAAGAATATGACTTTGAAGTCATTATTAAGCCAAGAAAATTCAATGCAGGACCAGATCACTTATCACACATTCTATCAGGAGAAGATGTAGGGAATCTAGATGATGGTTTATCGGATGCAAATTTATTTGTAGTTCAAATGGTGGACGACTACTTCATATACATTGTGCAATTCACAAGTACAGGAGTGGCTCCATCGGACATGACATTTGCACAAAATAAACAGTTGGTGGTTAAGGAAGCAGACTATCAGCTAATTGCAAGAAACTTATATAAGTTAGTTGCATATGGGATATTAAAACGATGTGTGTTAGAGCATGAAATACCAATGATACTATCAGAAGCACACAGAGGTATTGAAGGAGGACACTATGCAGGTAAAGAGACAACGCAAGAAGATTTTGTGTGCAGGGATCTTGTGGCCCGCACTTCACAAGGATGCTAAAGAATATTGGTAGGCATGTGATGTTTGTCAAAGGCTTGGAAATCCATTTAGAAGGGATGAGATGCCTTTTCATCCACAAGTTACACTATAGGATTTTGATAAATGGGAAATAGAATTCATTGGACCGATAAATCCACCAGCCAATAGATCAAGTGCTAGGTATATAATCACTGCAACAGAGTATTTGACAAGATGGGAAGAAGCAACATCAGTCACAAATTGCAACACAGATACTTCTATGTGATTTATGTTTGAGAATGTCGTTACAATATTTGACTACCCACACATTTTACTAAGTGATCAAGGGATGCACTTCTTTAATAAGATGATTGTCGCATTGACTAAGGATTTTCAAATTCACCATCAGAGGAACACGTCATATCACCCTCAGGAAAATGTGACAATAGAAGCCTTCAATAAAAATTTAGAGAATGCTCTGACAAATATCTACAATGTAGGAAGGGATGATTGGGACTTGAGGATCCCTACAATATTATGGGCATATAGGACTACAAGAAAAAAGTTGATAGGATAGAAACCTTTTAGGTTGGTATATGGGAAAGAAGCAATAATTCCAATGGAATTTATTGTGTCAAGTTTGCATGTTGCACATTCACTGATATTTCGGACTCTTGCATGGTAGAGGAAATATTGTCTTAGTTGTTATAGCTCGAGGAAGATTACTTTGTCACAGGATTCCATCAACAAGTCCAGAAGAAAAGAGAAAAGGCATGGAATGATAGACATATTAAACAAAAAAAAGTTTCAAGCGGGAGACTTAGTGTTTCTATATGACAACAAGTTCATGCAACACCCAAGGAATTTTAGGATGCATTGGTTAGGTCCATATGTGATCAAATATGTGATAGAAGCAGGTGATGTGCAACTAGAAATGTTAAATGGTGACATCTTGGGGGGACCGGTGAATAAAAGTCGACTGAAAATTTATAGGGACGACCGACCATCACTCACTAGTTTGAACTGCACAAGAACTTGTGTACCATAGTAGTGTATTATAGTAAGAAATGAAAAAACTGAAAAAGAAAAAGAAAAGAAAAATGGGAAAATACATTAAAATAAGTGAAAGAAAAAAAAGTTGAAGTGTTAGTCCAAGGTCAAGAAGTTGAAATAGCTTAGAGAAAGAAATAAACAAGAGAATGTCATGAATGAGAACAAAGCAGAAGCAAGATACATATACAACAAGATGAAGTGCATAGAAGAAGTGAAGTTATGCCTTGATAAAGGATCACGCAAAGGAAGTGAATTGCACATAGAAGAAAATATTGTGTAGTGAATGAATGAATAAGTTAGAAAACTGCACAGAGGAAGAAGAAGACATGATGTTAAAGGAATTAAAGAGTAGAAACTACAGTTAAAAAGAAGTAATTACAGGACATCATGGGCATGTGTAGTCATAAATGGAAAGCATCGAGGAAGATTGTGACATAGTGGCATATTGAGGAAAACAATCAGTGAACTATTGGCATTATGCAATGTTAAAGAAGGTATTGATTGCACAACACTAGTAGATTAGACAGTTAATTCAGGCGCAAAGGTAAATTGACAACTGTCGAATGGGTACAAAAGACACTAAGGGGTCTACGGGCCAACATTATTGTTATTTGGAGTTGCAGTAAGTAGATAAAACCAAGAGCAGTGATGTAGAGCCCTAAAAAATGTGACAGGGCTGAAGGAGTTGTCACATGTAACAATATTGCAGAGATGGCACCGCCAAAGGTAGTAGCATCGAAACAAAAGAAAGCACGAAATATAGTAGAAAACACACTACCAGAAGTTGAGGATACTCCAGGAGCATGCTCATTGGAGTCAAGGTTTAGAAGGGACTACATTCCACTGAGGAAATACAATGCAAAACTAGTTAAGTTAAAGATGGAGGCCAGGTACAAAATGGTGACATTGACAATCACAACTAGGGTGATCATTGATGAGGATATGCTAAGAAAGGTACCAAAACTAAAATATGTGGACCACGACATCACATATACCACAAAGTTCCTCAAAATTTCACTAAAAAAATAGTTGGAGATGAAAATCCATGCAAAGATGTGCGTGCCCATAATTGAGCTACACGTATGGGCTAGAGGGTTGGAGTGAGATGGCCTACTAAATATATTTAACATTCCACACTTTGGAAGGAGCTAGGAGGCTAATACATACGTAAATATGTTATCAATTTCTGTGCACGGTGACTACTTGTGGTTAGACAAGATGATTTATATAGACACAGATCTAATTGCACGAATCACGGGATTACTGACACAGGGGAAAGAACCTACATTTTTGTTCACAGAAAAAAAGAATGAGAAGGCACTCTCAGAGTCCATGAAGGAAAAATTCCACACAGTTAGAGGTGTGCGCGGGTTGGATGTGCCAAGTATATGTGACCCCATGATACGATTTGTGATGAAAGCATTGGCTTGCAAATTTCTAAGAAAGTGTAGGAAATACCAAGTGCCCTTAGGCATGATAGTTGTGGCCAAGAAATGTGTATGAGTGGTATCGATGAGTTGGGCACCATTTTTACTTAACTAGTTTATGATAGACTACGCAGAAGCATAGGACAAAGGAATGTAATTCCACTATTACTTGTTATTACTACTTATCATGTTAGAAGCATGGAAAAAACTAGAGGATGCACAGTTTCTGGGTATGAGAGGCAAGTCATGCTTGGTTTCCAAGTATAAAAAATTTTGGTACACGATGCACAAGGGACGATATTTGGACAAAAATATTGAGTTCTATTTGTATAAGGAAATTATTAGGCAGTGTATCGAGGACACACCATGAATTTCACCACAACTTCTAGAAACTTACAAATTGATTGCGTAGTTCATGGTAGACCATCATCAAATGTACATACAAGCAAAGAAAGATCCAATAGAGAAATGGGTCAAGAAAATGTATCGAATAACAGAGGAGGACATAGAAATAATTATGCAGGACTGGGATGCAAAATGGAAGGTCCCATCAGATGAAAAAGAAACAAAAACACAAGATCCTTAGATTTAGGAAGTAGAAGGCCCAAGAAATGGTGTAGGAAAGAATAGGAAAGAAATAGAGAAAGAGAATGGAAAATTAGTTCCACATCAGAAGAAGTGGAAAGAGGACAAAGATACGATCCCACTGGAACTGACAAAAGACAACTTCGATAAGTTTGGGGAGCAAGTTAAGGAGATCACTGACAATGTGTTTCAACTCATGGTAGAGAAACAAGAAGGAATGAACAAAAATATACATGAATAAATGATTGCACTACACCAATTGATGGAAGAAACCAGGATAGAAACTATGCAACAAACAACTGAAGGACCAACAACAAGCACAACAAGACCAATAGAAGAGAGACTGACAATCTCTCATGCATTAGCGGTAATGGGGGAGTGCATAATAGTTAAGTTGGAACCATGGGTGATTGTATTCCCATTAGCAGAAATGAAAGAGCAAGCGCATGCACTAAGTCACTCTAACTTAGTCTTATTATAGATACTGGGAGAATTTTTGCAGGAATTGCAGGTGAGCATAGTGTAATAATTGAATATGTGTGTAGTAAAAACATATAATGAATTCGCTAAGGCCACAATAAAGATCGAAAACATGTGGATTGACTAGAAAATTGTTGAACGAGACAGGGATGCAACTGAGCAGAAAGTCAAATATGTTAAGCAAGCATTTGGCAAGGTTTGCAAAAAGATTCTGGAGGTACCAATGGAGGTGGATACTCCATTGGAATATCAGGTAGTGAAGATTAGTGAAACCATCCAGGGCTTCCAAAAAAATTTTTGTTGATTTAGAAACACAAATGATACGAAGCACACCTCTAGAATAAAGAGACCAAAGGGAGAAGAAAGTAGGCAACACATTGGAACGTATTAGGAATTTGGAAGCAAAATGTGCTAATTTCTATGAAAACAATACATAAGTCTAGAATCAGCTATCGGAGGATACTGAATTACAGAGTATTGAAAAAAATCTTCAAACCACGTAGGGGAAGGCTCAGGAGATTAAGGAAACCATCAACAATTTTCCACCAGTCGAGAAGATGATGACAATGAAAGAGAGAAATAAAGTCTACGTTGATATGAACCGGTTGAAGGCTAAGAAGCAAGCTCGCATGAAACATATAGAGATGTTGTAGGAAGAAGCATTAAAATTTGCAGAGGAAATAAAAGAAGCACAATGCAATATCAAACAAGTAGTGGAACAAGCTAAAGAGAAACAACAGAATCATATCACTGCAGAAATAGTAGAAACAATTTTGTTAAACGAAATAGAGGTCAAGGAGAAGACCAACATAGCAAAGGATATGTTTGATAATTCAAGGAAAATTTGCAAAAGGATTAAGTGGCTTGTTGGACAACACAGGTATTCCAATAGAGGACAAAGACCTTCAATGACCACTCACATAACCAGATTAAAGATCAACACACCGATGTTTTCACATGGTAAAATCCCTACAGGGAAACATCCACGACCCCAACCAATGCGATCACTTGGAGGAGTTTATTAATGCAAAAGAAAAAGATTGCAAATATATTTTACAAGAGAAATTCTCACAAACGATCATCAGTAAATGAACCTCCATGCTCTTTAAATAGAGATCATGGACCAATCAAGTGTTAAGACATGGATCAATGGTCATTAATATTAAGGAGAGTATGAACCATCAGATCACTCTATGTCAGGAACATATCATGGCCATCAGATTTCCTAACTACAAATTCATACTAATGCATACTAAAGAAACACACTAAGAAACACACTAAGAAACACACTTTTACCTAA
>CBVK0101670419.1:0-10402 GCA_900067695.1 Picea abies
GCTTGTTGCAGGGTCTAATATGCAGGATATAAATGTGCTCAAGAAGAAATTAGCTAATTTGTTTGCGATGAAGGATTTGGTACTGTAAAGAAAATACTTGGTATGAGAATAACAAGAGACATGAAAAATCACAAATTGACATTGTCTCAGGGTGAGTACATAGAGAAGGTGTTGGAGAGGTTTAGAATGCAGAATGCAAAACTAGTTACTACACCTTTGGCCAGTCATTTCAAATTAACCAAGGAAATGTGTCCCAAGACACAGAAGAACATAGAATACATTTCCAGGGTCCCTTATTCATCAGTAGTTGGCAGCTTGATGTATGCTATGGTGTGCACAAGACCATATATTTCACATGCAGTGGGAGTTGTGAGCAGGTATATGAACAATCTAGGTAAAGAACATTGGGAGGTAGTAAAGTGGATTCTCAGGTATTTGAGAGGTACTAGTACGCATGCATTATGTTTTGGAAGTTTAGACACTATTCTACAGGGATAAGTTGATTCAGATATGGAAAATGATAAAGATAGCAGGAGGAGCACCACAGAGTATTTTTTTACTATAGGTGGAACAACAGTTAATTGGATTTTGTTGGCCCTTGACCAAGTTTTTGGAGATACTTGGTCATGTTTGACCATTTTTGGGACTTCAACAGCCTGTCGAAGTTGTAGCACCAGACGAAGCGGAGATTGCAGAATCTCGGCCCACTTTTGGGTCCTTTTTGGGTTTTTGGGATATTGTAATGGGAATGGGATGTCAGCCCATGGGATTTGCCCATGTTTAGGCCTATTTTGTATGTATAAATAAGTATGTTAGGCTATGTAAGTAGTAGAGTACATCTATGTGATGGTAAATATTTCTATGTGCAAGTGATCTATGTGATGCTAAATATTTCTATGTGCAAGTGATCTATGTGATGGTAAATATTTCTATGTGCAAGTGATCTATGTGATGGTAAATATTTCTATGTGCAAGTGATCTATGTGATTGAGTAGGCTTTGTGCCACATACTGTTGAACTTGTAGTGTTAAGTGCGAGCGTTTGTAAGAGACTGAGTGCTCAGATACTCGGGGAAGGAGGATCTAGCGAGGTGCACAGATCTCTTGTTCTATGCGGAGTAGGGTTTTGGTGGCTTTGTGCTTGTAACCTATTTGACTGAAGACAATAAAGAAGAAGAATTGGTGGACGTAGCCCCATGGTGGGGGTGAACCATGTAAATACTGTGTGTTATGATTTGTGCTTCGACTTGATGTGTTTATCCCTTATTTTTCTAAGTGCTTGGACATGTTTAGATAGATCTGCTTATGCTTTATTCTTATTAGTCATGTATGAATGTGCTTAGTGTTGATCTACCAGATCTGATATGTTTTACTATAGATAAATGTTGAAATACCTTAGACCTAAGTGAATGTTGAGATGCTCTGTGTTATCTGTGAAGTAGAGTAATGGTTGAATATTGATAATCTATCGGTGCTAAGTGCTTTGTAAACAATATAATCACAGATTTGTGTCCCAGCCAAGGTTACAGACACTTGAGTCCTGCAACCACCCCTGCCTCTACCTCGGGTGAGACTTCATCTGCTTCGCAGGTGTTTCCAAAAGGGTCAGTATTTAGGGATTTGTTGGTGCACTCTTGAGCATTGAACCCTGGGTCTACCCCTGTGCCAACAAATGGTTTCGTTGCCGAGACCTGAAACTATGATTGTTGGAAACTAAGAAAGAAGAGGCTTGTGCAAAACAAAGCTTTGTGTGTAGATTTGTGCCCTAGCGTGTAGTACCCTACTCAGTTTATAAGCTATATGCTAAGAAAAGAAGTCTGATCTGAAGAAAGAAGGTTGGATCTGAAAAAATAAAAAATAAAATAAAATAAGATCTGGAAACTTTGTGCCAAGAAGAAGGTGAGATCTGAAGAAAAGAAGCCTGATCTAAAGAAAAGAGGTAATATCTATAATCTGTGTGCTCTGATAGAGGTAAGAATAGTTAAATAAGTCTAGATCTGAAAGCTTTGTGCTATGTAAAAGTAAGATAAGAGAAAAAATGTGTTTCTAGAATATGAATTTAAGTATGTTTGATAGATTATGTCCTAGCTTGAAAAATAGGGCACTAATAGATGAAAGAAGATTTGATATAATTAGATCTGATAAGAATAATGAAAGATATGTTATACCTATGCATAGAAAGAATGTTTGGACTAACAAATTGATGCAGGATCCTAGAAAGAATTTGTTGCAGGTTAACTCCTATGATCCTAGTGCACAGTATAAAGGGATCTGGGGATCATTTAAAAGAAAGAGAGGATTGACTCTCTGTTACAGGAAGACCAGGACATCTTGCTAAGGAATTCCCTGGAAGAAGACCTAGTTTTCTTTGTTGTAAAGCTATGGACCATGAAGTGTTGGATTGCCCTAGAATGATCGCTAATCTTGAAGGAATGAATCTGAATCAAGGAAACCCTAAGGCAGATCCAGAAAAGGCAGAACCCCAACAAGCATCAAAGAAAGTATTAATACAAATGAAAGAGACCCTGAATGAACACCGACATGTCAGATTATCAAATATTTTCAAAGAAAAAGAATGCATTGAAGAAAGAATAGGGGACTTCAACATTGACTGCATTCTTGATAAAGAGACACAAGTGAATATTATGCCAGAAAGAACTTGGGAAGCTATAGGGAAGCCTGCTATAATCCCTTCATTAGGAGGAATAGGACTATTCAGAGGGAAGTTAGTAAGTTTATGTGGGAGGCTTGCTTAGATATCTACGACTGTCAATGGAACTTCGACAAAGGAAGATTTTGAGATTATCAAATGTACTGAAAACATCGCCTTGTTTACCATGTTACTAGGGAAAAATTGGATTGAAAGAGATCAAGCCAGGCGGAAAGAAGAAGAAGAAGCCTTGGAACAGAAAAAACAAGAGTTAAAAGATTTCATGACCAGAAGGATCGCTCAATTGATTAAAGAACGGGAAAACAGATCAAAGCTATTTGACCCTAGAGACTCTGATGTCGAAGTTGAAAGACCACTAGAATACCCTCAGAAGACTAAAGTACTTACTCCAGAAGAAGAAGAGATGTTAAACCTGAAAGATTATCAACAGTGGGTAGTAACTATATCTAAAGAAGATAAGAATCAGAATGGAAAGAAGAATACTGAGATGAAGCTCACTGGAAAGAAGGCTAGGAAGCTAAGTAAGAAGAGGTCTAAGATTGAAAAATCAGAAGGTTCCAGAGGGAGCCTCGCAGAAGGAAAATTTGCAGAATTTGAGCTTCAATGAGATATCAGAACAGCAACATAGGTCACTTCATCATGGCGAAGCAATATAGCGATTGGGGACGATATAATCCATTCGAATGATGATCTGAACGACTAGAAAAACATTTATGGATCGCCACCTGACCGTTGGACCGTGCCATAATGGACAGAAAAATATTTAATGAAGCCTCATACCCGTTGCAAGCAATCTGTTGTTGAGTTTCCTATTTATCTCATCGCACCATGCACGAAGAACACTTTTGCCAAATATAGAATTTGAGCTCGCAACCTTGGTTAATATTGTCCAGTGATCATTACACCCTTACTTTCCATCTTATTGTCGTGTCTACATTAACGTGAACCCGATATTATTAACCTCGAGCGTGTATGTCCAAGGATCTTAGCACACTTGAAGAATCTGCGAAGGAAGTACTCGTTGATCTCAGGACCGAGAAAGTCATGTCGAAAAGAAGGATGTCTACAGGTGTGAAAGCATCATCGACATGAGGAATCCAAGCTTCTCCATCGACTACTCATGGAGCAGGAACTTCCAGAATCATGACAGAGATGAGAATGAAGCATAGAGACGATCTCAGGAATGCTAATTTGATTCCAAGCATCTTACCTGCGTATATACCTCCTCTGAGCGGTGCAGTGAATAGAGATAGCATGCCTAGAGATTTTTACTATGCCTTGGTCACTGTGTACCTCCCAAAAGGGATAAGTGCAGTTCGCACAGACCAGGATAAGATAGCAGCGCTGAATTTTAGTGACTTCAACCTTGGAGACTGTAAATCTTACAGTATGCTTGCCCCGCATAAGTATCTAGAGCTAAAGAATGAAAAAAGAATCCCACAACAAGTGGCACAGCTCGCAGAAGTGATCCAGAAGCTTCAGTAGTGCATTGCAGATGTAGAGCTTCACACAGTACCTGAGACCCCGTAGGAGATCAAAGACCAAAGAGAAATAATTGCCCACGGCGCAGTTGACAGACTAAAATCTCTTGCCTTGGAGCGCAAGCAACCGAGTAGTCGTAGCGTCCAGACATATGAGAACCTCACCGAGAACCCAGAGTTATATAAATTGGAGTCGCAACTCCATGAGGCGAAGTATGAAGATAAAAAGCTACAGACGTAGTTGAAGGCCTTGTCACCTGTAGAAAGAATGAAGAGATATCATGAACAGTGCATGGCCCAACAACAGATCCATACGATCCAAAGCAAAGTGATGGAAGTGACTCAATGACTTCAACCGGTGCAAGATAAGGCATGTCATTTGTTCACAAAGGTTGAAAGTCGAGGAGAAGAGCTAGAACAAGTTGTGAGTGCAACAAAACAGCACCTAGAGGGGCCTGTCAATGACGCACTCATCCAGGAGTTTGTCGAGCAAGAGAATGTAGCACAATAGTAGGTCGAAGCAGCTCGAGCCAAGATCAAGGCCTTCGAGGCAGAATTGATCAGACCAAAGTGACTCAGGATGAGTCACAAGTGAGTTTTGGGGTCCTGTTGGCCCTTGACCAAGTTTTGGGAGATACTTGGTCATTTTTGACCATTTTTGGGACTTCGATAGCCTGTCTAAGATGGAGCGCCAGACGAAGCGGATATTGCAAAATCTTAGCCCACTTTTGGGCCATTTTGGGGTTTTTGGGATAATGTAACAGCAATGGGATGTTGGCCCATGGAATTTTCCCATGTTTAGGACTATTTTGTATGTATAAATAAGTAAGTTAGGCTATGTAAGTAGTAGAGTACATCTATGTGATGGTAAATATTGTTATGTGCAAGTGATCTATGTGATTGAGTAGGCTCTGTTCCACATATTGTTGAACTTGCAGTGTTAAGTGAGAGCATTTGTAAGAGATTGGGTGCTCAGATACTCGGGGAAGGAGGATCTAGCGAGGTGTGAAGATCTCTTGTCCTATGCGGAGTAGGTTTTTGGTGTCTTTGTGCTTGTAACCTATTTGACTAAAGACAATAAAGAAGAAGAGTTGGTGGACGTAGCCCCAGGGTGGGGGTGAACCACGTAAATACTGTGTGTTATGCTTTGTGCTTCGACGTGATGTGTTTATCCCTTCTTTTGTTAAGTGCTTGGACATGTTTAGATAGATATTCTTATGCTTTGTGTTTATTAGTCATGTATGAATGTTCTTAGTGTTGATATACCAGATCTAATCTGTTTTACTATGGCTAAATGTTAAAATACCTTATACCTAAGTGAATGTTGTGCTGCTATGTGCTATCTATGAAGTAGAGTAATGGTTGAATATTGATAATCTATCGGTGCTAAGTGCTCTATAAACAATATAATCACAGATCTGTATCCCAACTAAGGTTGCAGACACTTGAGTCCTGCAACCACCCCTGCCTCTACCTCGGGTGAGACTTCATTTGCTTCCCAGGTGTTGCAGAAAGGGTTGGTAGTTAGGGCTTTGTTGGTGCGCTATTTACCTTTGAACCCTAGGTCTGCCCCTTTCCCAACATATTTCAAAACTGCAAAAGGTTCTTTCACTTTCAACAATGGAAGCAGAGTATGTTACTGCTACAGGGGCTAGTAAAGAGATGATTTGGTTATGGAGGTTTATCTAGGAATTGGGAAAGAAGCGGGAGAATAGAAGGTTGTACTATGACAATGAGAGTGCCATTCATCTTGAAAAGAACTCGGCCTTTTATTCTAATACTAAGAACATACAACTTGGGTACCATTTCATATGATCTGTCTTGGAAGATGGACATTTGAAGTTGGAAAAGATACATACTAGCTAGGATCCTACAGACATGTTAACAAAGGTAGTAACCAGGGATAAATTGAGTTCCTTCTCAATTTAAGTTGGTCTTCAAGCATGAAGGTGAATATGAGAAATTTTCCAAGTACAAGGTGGATCATAGTTCAACAGGTACAGCAGCAGTGAAGTTTTTATGATCAGTCTCCAAGTGGGATATTGTTGGTTGTGGAGACTGATTATCTTCCTGATTCAGAGGTTTGTTTTATCCATGCTTGGATCCCATTTTATGACGGGGGGTGTGGAGGGGATTTCCCCCCCACTATTATTGTCAAGGGGGTTCGGTGGAAGTGCCCCTGAAGTGAAATTTTGGGAAAAAATGTCTTGTAAACTATTGTAATTTCGTAGTCAATCTGGACCATTCATTATAAGGTCGTAAATCTAATGGTAGAAGTTATGTTAGGGATTTTTTCCCTAGAATGCAACCCTCTTTTATGTATGAGCGAACTTTATTGTGGCTATGAGTGATAGCGAGTATTGTATTTTGAGAGAGGAGACTATGAGAGAAATAAGAGTAAGTTACAATAGATGTATTGTAGGTTGTATCTGTTCATTTGTTGGATAATAATAAACAAAGGACATGGAAATTTCTCTAGTGTACGTAGACCACACTGGGTGAACCACGTATATCTATGTCTCTCTTTTATTGTGTATCTTCTATGTTTTATTTCTTCATTTGTTTTATTTTATTGCTCCACAATCATGTTTTTCTAACAAAGATATTTTTGGAGATACATCTCATTTGTATTCGTTCTTCTCTTACTCTTGCTGACCATGATCCCTTCCTTTGAGAATTTATGCATAATTCTTAGCCTTCACTTCATTCTTCCTTTCCAATAACTTGTAACACTTCTCTTAAACTTTATTTATTGATGGTGTGGATCTTCCTCTCTCTTCAACACTCTCATTGGGACTACCATTTGCATCTTATTTGTATGAGGTCTCACCAATGTAGCCAAGACCTGATTTATTGAATGGTGACCTTTGAAATTTGAGAATATCTTCTAGTACTTGAGATCTCTTCGAGTTCTTGTTGATCTTGCCAACTTCAACCCTCAATGATACAACTTCTTCTTCAAGCTTCTCACAATCATATTCTTTCTTCATCATCTAGATTTGCATTACTTATTTTGTTCTCTTGTCTTCTTCAAGTTGGGTTTTCAAGGAGATGATTTCTTCTTCAAGTCTTCTTTCTTCTTGACTAAATTCTATTTCAAGCTTGTTTAAGTCCTCATATCTTTCCTTAAGATGACTTTTCAAAAAAAATTCTCTCTTCTTTGCTTCCTTCCATAGCGATACTATTTCGGCTTCCAAACACTACTTTTCCTCCAATTGATTTTTGAGTGTTTCTTCAAACACTTTGGCTTCTTCCAGCTAAATTTTTAGATTTATGTTCATCTATTGGACCTCTTCAGAATTTTGTTAGGGTTTTTATAACCCTCCTTTAGCTTGATCAATTCTTCCATGAGGGACTTGTTTTCCCTCCTTTCTTTTTCTAGTTCACTTAAATCACTGATTAGTTCAGCCTCAAGATTCACTTTTCCATCTTCATAATCTTATTTTTCATGATCTACCATACAATTTCCAATTTCTTCTTCTAGATCTATCTGACATCATGAGCTTATTTCCTCTCGATCTTCCTCAACATCTTCTTTATTCTGATCAGCATGATCTGGCTTTGTGATTACAAGAAGAGATCCCATAGAATAGAGATTATGCAGCTTATCCCAAAGATCTTTGGCTGATGAACATTGTCCCACTTTGACTTTTACCGAATCAAGTAATCCATCCATGATGGTATCCATTTTTATTTTGTTGTTCCTTTTTAATTCCTTCTTGGTTGCAATCTTCGGAGGTTTCTTTGAAGTGGTGTATCATGTAACAACTGAGTGCCAAACATCAAACCATTGTTCTTTTAAAAATACTTTCATTCTTGAGCTCCATATCTCATAATTCTGACCATCAAACACTAGTGTTCCATTATTAGTGCAATCAATGATCTACATTCCAGTGGTTAGACTATTTTTGAAGGACCCACTCTAATACCAATTGTTGGAATATTCACCAATACTAAGGGGGGGTGAATCAGTATTGAGAACATTTTACCATTTTTAATCACAACATGTAAACATTAACTTATCAATAATTTCATTCACTTATAATTTCATTTAACATATCATAAACATATAACCATAGATGCACAGTACACAAGAATTTTACATGGAAATCCAAATGGGAGAAAATAACGGAATGATTTTTAATATATATATTGAATATTGCATTCATAGTAAGCACCAACTTCAAATATTCTCTAGCACCGAATAGAAGGAGGCTCTAACCCCCTCGTTTACAAGCTCGAACCTAAAGGAAGCTACAACTCTCTAGATTCTCTGGCTCCAACCCCCTACTTTACAGGATCCAACCTAAAGGAAACTCCAACTCCATATATTATCCAACTCTAATTGGAAGGAGGCTTCAACCCCCTAGTTTGTAGGCTCCGAACTGAAGGAAGCTCCAACTCCCTAGATTTTCCAGCTCCAACTGGAAGGAGGATCCAACCCCCCAGTTTTTATGAGCACCAACTCAAAGGAATTTGAAAATCCCCTACAAGCACCAACTTGTTATCTAAATACACCAATATTCATGTGCACCACCCAACCACCCTTGTTTATGAGGCACCAACTTGAAGGAGACTTTGATATCCTACCTTGCACCACCTTGCCACCTTTGAATACAAATGAGAGAAGAAACATGTAATTGTTATTGTAATTGATACTAATATATAACCATCATCAAAACTAGCTCCACTTCAATTGATACATCATCATCATAAAAACTAGATGTACCATAATCAATACATCATCATCATCAAAAACTATATCCACCACAACTGATATATCATCATCATCAAAATTGGATGCACCATAATTGATACTTCAACATCATCAAAACTAGATCCACCACAACTTATACATCAACATCATCAACTTGGGTCCACATAAATATCCTAGGTCCACATATAAATATAAATTTGCAAATTTGTAAGATTGACCACAAGCTCAATTTTCCATTTCTAATTTTGAAACTTGGACCTCATATATTAGGATTTTTTATCCTTCTGATCCAATAAGTGGAATTCATTTTTTTACCTGGAAAGCTTCAGATATAACTTTTTTATCTCGAACACCTGTTAGGGACTAGTTTTTGGATTAGTCACAAACCCTAACTCTCAACACATATAACTATGTACTTGTAATGAATAAAGGTATGAAACTTGTATCCAATATTCTTTTATATATTCTCTAAAATTCCTCCAAGTTTCACTCCTTGAATCATTCCTAAACAAGAGTTATAGAGAAAATGGAAAACCTTCCTGAATTTTGACCTATTCTGAAGAGTGAACTTGTATAACATGCCACACGCTCAATATTTGATATATTATTCTGAAACTCACATAACAAATATGAAGGACTGTACTATTTCCAATTCAATTTGTCTCATATAATTTGGATCCTTTATCAAAAAATTATGATTGTTTTACACGGAACATCTGGTTGAGACTAGTTAAGGACTAGTCAAAAACCCTATCTTCCACAAAATGTATATACAAAAGTAAAATGACCAAGAAGATGAAATTTGTACCCCACGTACCTTGATGCATCTTCTCAAAAACATCCAAGTTGCACTATCTAAATCATTCTATAAAAAAACTTTATAGCAAAAATGGTAAGATGACCTTTAAAAAACATACCTTAAAACACATCATCACAAGACTTCATCTTCCCTTGGAATTTTTCCCTTCTTCACTTCATCTTCCCTATGAAATTCATTTCCAAGATTGTGATAAGATATCACAAGATAGAATGATGAAAATTAGAGGTTATTAATGTGTATTTATACTCTTCCAAGCACCTTCTTTACTGTTCGACAACACAAGTATTCCAACAGAGGACGAACACCTTCAGTAACCACTCAAATAACTAGATCAAATATCAACACACCGATGTTTTCACATGGTAAAACCCCTACGGGGAAACATCCATGGCCCCATCCAACACAGCCACTTGGAGCAATTTATTAATGCAAAAGAAAAAGATTACAAAGAGATTTTACAAGAGAGTTTATCACAATCGATCATCGGAAAATGACCATCCATGATCTTTAAATAGAGATCATGGACAAATCAGGTGTTAATCCATGGATCAATGGTCATTAATATCGAGGAGAATATGAACCATCGGATCACTCTATGTCGGAAACATATCATGACCGTTGGATTTCCTAACTACAAATGCATACTAATTCATACTAAAGAAACACACTAAGAAACACACTTTTACCTAACGACACATTAGACCAAGTAGATCT
>CBVK0101670421.1:0-15466 GCA_900067695.1 Picea abies
ACAATTAGCCATTTCTTTTAGTGTGCGGTTCTTCCTCTCAGCAACACCATTTTGTTGTGGTGTATGTTGGCATAGGGTAAAAACCAGGGCTCAATGCTACAACAACGCACCAACAAAACCCTAAATACCGGCCCTTTTGGAAACACTTGCGAAGCAGATGAAGTCTCACTTGAGGTAGAGGCAAGGGTGGTTGTAGGAATCAGATGTCTACAACCTTAGCTAGGACACGGATTTGTGATTCTGACACTTAACAGAGCACTCAGCAGTTGACATTCATATAGATCCAGTCTTAGTTACAATGCAGTTAAACCCTAATTACAGAGTATCGCAGTATTCACTCGGATCTAAGGTATTTAAGCACTAAGCATATCCACATAGGTCATATCCATACTATTAAGCACATAGCATTAACATATCTATCTACCATTCATCTATATCGAAGTATTAAGCACATTAACATATAAACACATCAACACATCGCACAAAGAAGAGAAACACAACATGTACATGCTTCACCCCCACCTTGGGGCTACGTCCACCAACTCTTTGTCTTCTTTATTATATTATTCAATCATTTGCATGCACGGAGCCTCAAAAACCCTATTCCACAGCAGACAGGAGATCTGTGCAGATCACTAGATCCTCCTTCCCTGAGTATATCTAAGCACACAACCTTCCACAGTTTCTTACAAAGACCTGCACTTAGCTCTGCAAGTATCACATAGTATGCACAAAAGCAATCTCCACTTAGCACTTAGAAGAGTGTACATACTTCTGGGGTGTAAATACTTCATGGGGTATAAACATGACTGAAAGAAAATACCTCTGAATCAGGAAGATAATCAGGCTCCACAACCAACAGTTAGATCCATACTATTAAGCACATGGCATTAACATATCTATCTACCATTCATCTATATCGAAGTACTAATCACATTAACATATAAACACGTCAACACATCGCACAAAGATGAGCAACACAGCATGTGCGTGGTTCACCCCCACCCTGGGCTATGTCCACCAACTCTTTGTCTTCTTTATTAGCTTCTTCAATCAATTACATGCATAGAGCCTCAAAAACCCTACTCTGCAGCAGACAGAATATCTGTGCAGCTCACTAGATCCTCCTTCCCCGAGTAGATCTAAACACACAACCTTCCACAGTTTCTTGCAATGACTTGCACTTAGCTCTACAAGTCTCACATAGTATACACAAAAGAAATCTCCACTTAGCACTTAGCACTGTCAATCACATAGATTGGACTACAACCATCACTTGCATCTAGCCAAAGGGCACTTAGCCATTCATACTCACTACATCGCCTTAACATATATTTATACATACAAAATAGGCCTAAGCATGGGTAAACCCATGGATCGACATTCCCATACCCGTTACATAATCCCAAAACCCAAAAAGACCTAAAAAGGAGTCGAGATCCCGCGATCTCTGCTTCGATAGCCTATCGAAGTCCCAAAACTAGGTCAAACATGACCAAGGATCCTCAAAACTTGGTCAAGGGACAATAGGCCCCCAACACTCACCTGTGACTCGTCCCGCGTCACTCTGATCTGGATAATTCTACCTCAAAATCCTCAAGCTTGGATCAAGCTACTTCAACTTGTTGTTGTTTCACGGCTTCCTTTTCAATGAATTCTTGTATGACTGCTTCATTGACAGGTCCCTCTAGGCGTTGTTCAGCTGTAATGACGACTTGCTCAATTTGCGCTCCTCGACCTTCGATCTCTGTGAACATTTGGTAAGCCTCATCCTATACAGGTTGGAGCCTCTGAGTCACTTCCATGAATTTTCTCTAGATAGTGTGGACCTATTGCTGGGAAATGCGCTTCTCCCAGGATAGCTTCATTCTTTCCATAGCTGACAGGGATTCAACTATGCCCATATCGTTTATGCTTGATACTTTGCCTCTTAGAGTTGTGACTCCAGTGCCTTCAGTTCTAGATTCTCAATGAGTTTATCATAGGTATGGGCACTATGATCAATGATTTTCTTACATTCCATGGAGAGGGATTTGATTCTCTCAACTGCGCTTCGAGCAGTTGCTTCTCTTTGATCCCTCACATCTTGCAGGGTCTTGGGCACTATGTAGAGCTCTAAGTCTATTATTCATTGTTTTAGCTGTTGGATAGCTTCTTCAAGTTGCTCTACTTTATGTGTGACTCGGTCTTCTTCTTGTGGCTCTAATCTTGTAACAGAACGAAGTGCTTTGTTGACTGCTTCTTTCACTTTGAGTTGCTTTGCGAGAAACTATTATTTTTCCTATTGCATCTGTACTTTCTCTTCTTCAAACTTTGCCTGGAGAGAAACCTTTTCTTTCTCTACAACTCTACATTTATCTACGATTACTCCTTTCACTTTCTTCAAGGCCTAGGTGGCTTGTTCTATTTCTTTTTGTGTGCGACAAAGGCGAGCTTCGACCGCATCAACTAGTCAGTGGAGTTGGGTTGGCTCATCTCCCAATTTTGGTTCTCCCGATGGCAAGGGCACAGTGGAGACTGTGTGACCAGACTGAAGGGCCTATTGTAGCCCTCGAAGTTTGACCTCAATTCTATCATAAATTTCCTCATGCTTAGCTTTGTTTCTCGATGATTTCCAATGAAGTGTCATTTAGAGCTGTGATGATGAAGTCAAAATCATCGGTAGTAAGCACGGTCTACATTTTCGTCAAAGTGGCTCTGGATTTCTTCTGCGAAGAGGGTTTCTTGGGAGAAACCTTCCTTTTCTTTAGGGGATCAGCCTCATCTCTAGGCAATGTTACTTCACCTTACTTTTGTTCATCTCCTTTGTCGTTTATTTCTTCCACTTTGTCATCACCCCCTTGGTAAGGTGATACAGAAGCAGTCTTGCCTGAGGGGTTGCTTAAGTCTTGGACCTCTTCGTTTCTCCTCCTTCTGATGTGTCCAAGTGTATCATGTTATTTTTGCGCAGTCTCTGGGTTGTTAGGGTCGGACATCTCTACAGGGTCTACTATAATAAGGAGGACTATGGACCAGTCTTTAGTGATCTCCTCCAAGTCATCTTTCGTGAGTTTATAGTATGACTAAAGTATCTCCCTATGTTCATCGGCTCACGATGTTATGTAGATGAAGTGTCGATCTGCGCAGAACTTCATCAGGGGTTGAAACCTCTATAGGGTGTTTAGATTCATGCAAGGTTCAGCTTCGATGGCTCTCTTCAGCTGAAGGTAATATGTGTGAAAAACAGCGTTCGACTGCCACTGTTTGTTCATATCACTTGAGTACCAGAGTGTGGTGAATTTTGCAGCAAGCGGCTCGAACAGTTCAATATCCAGAAAGGTCACACCTTTCGACATCTCCCAGGAAACAAAGATGATGAGGATCAGGAGCCAGTTAAATTGAAACTTGTATCCCTAATCCTATGCCTCGCAACAATCTAGTTCCATCTGATTAACTAGGTACTTCGCCCGGTTCATCTGTAGACCTTCCACGCACTTCCCTGCGAGGTCAATGACAAAGCCTGTGAACTGCGTAGGTCTATTATTCCTTACTAACTTTCTGGCTATTAAATGGCAAGCTAGGTGCACTGCGCCATTCTATATTAAGGCTACCTTGTAGCCTCGCGTCCCCTTTTCAACATCATCGTATGTATCCTTGATCTTTTGTGCTAGTGCGCGGTCTGTGGATTTTCGTGGATAGAACTCCTGTGGGTCGGGTCCTTGCATATTTAATCCAGTGATCCAATGGTTCAGTGTCAGATTGACTATAATATGATGGTCTAGCCATAAGTAACCACCATAGTAACATGAAAGTAATAGCTTGACACAGGCGTTGACTTCTTGGTGCATTCTGAAGTGTGGGATTTTCATTACATTTAACAGGGTGGACTACGTGAGGTTCATCCTCCATTGCTGGGTGACTATATTTGAGTTCTTCCCCTTCATCTTGATCAAGTATTTGTATAGGGAGAGCATGCTATAGTTCTTGCGATCTCTGAGGTTGAAGTCACTGAACTTCAATGTTGTGATCATGTCCTGTTGCGTGTGAACTGCGCGTATCCCCTTCGAGAGGTACGCAGTAACCATGGAGTACTTGAAATATCTTGGCACACTATCTCGACTCACCACGCCGGCCAGAGGCGAGATGTAATCGGGCAATATACTCTGGATTAGCTTCACATTTTCTAGGTCATCTCTGTGTTTGGTTCTATTTTCTACTAATGGTCGGGATGATCCAGCTCCGCGAGAAGTCGATGAAGTAGCTTGCACTTCTCTCGTCGATGATGCTTGAATAATTGCAGGCATTTCTCTTTCAGACCTTACTCTTTCAATCATGAGGTCAATGAGAACTTCTTCGACAATTTTCTCTGCAGCATTAAGTTCGTCTGACATGCACGCTCGTGGTTGAATATCTCGAGTTTGAAGAGTAACTGCTCAATGCAACGGGATGGATGGAAATAGCACGATGATCATTGTTGGCACAGGAGTAGACCCAGGGTTTAGCTCCAAGAGCAGGCCAACAATCCCTAACTACTGGCCCTTTCTGTTACACCTGTGAAGCAAATGCAGTCTCTCCCAAAGCAGTTATGGGGGGGTTGCAGGACGGAAGTGTCTACAACCAAGGGGAATATTAAATGGATCCAATACCAGAACAATACAGCATGCATATATCACTTATCAGCTTAGATCTACTCCATACGCCTATCAGATCTATCACAACAATGCAATAACAGTATATCAAGGCAAAATAACACAGCATCAATCACACACACAAGACAGATATACGGGTTCACCCTCTCTCTAGGGATACGTCCACAGAACTATGCTTTATATTATATTAAGATGAAATCATACAGTTCTGATTTGTGCTCTTAACCAGTAGATCTCTCTCTTCTCTCTATCTCTCCCCCTTCCTGTGCACCCAGCTACAGGGTTTATCTTCACACCTAGCTAAAGATCTTACAATACCAGAAGGCTCTCCCACTTAGCACTTCTCTCAAATAACAACAACGATCATACCAACAACAACTAGATCAAGACTAGTAATAACGACAACAACCCAACCCAGGTCCTCTTGACCTTTATTTATACATTGCAATAGCTCACTGACATCCTTAGGCTGAAGCCTGGGTGTCAAAACCCTAGATACCAAAACCCTAGGTGTCTAAACCCTAGGTCAACTTGACCCACGTTTTCAGGGCTTCGCCAGCATGTCTTTCCTTCCTTCTTGTGTGGTGCTCCCAAGCAGCTAACGGTGGCTTTTTCCACTTGTTGAGTTGTCCACGATCCTTCTTCCTTGTTGATATTTCATCCTCCATCTCCTCGTTCAATGGCTTGATTTCTCAGGCTTCACTCCATATTTTCTACTCTTTTGCTCACTTCGACCCAGTAACAGTCACTGTGTCTTTCGTGTAGATTGCATTTCACCTTTTCTTCCTTGATCTTCACTCACTTCCATAACCAAGGGCCAATAGGCCCCCAACACTCACCTGTGACTCCTCCTGAGGCACTTCATATCTGATTCTTTTGTTTTAATTTGACTTCGGACCGCGCAGAGTAGCCTTTTCTTTCATCTCTATGCCTCCTCTTCCTCCTTGTGCAAACTGTCTTTTATGTGTTTGGTACCTAGTTTCAACTGCACCTAGTACCTAGACCCTTTTCCTTATGCTTCTACTCAGAGTTGCGAGGAAGTTGGTTGTGATAGTACAACTTCAGCTGGCTCCCATTCACTAATCCTTCCTTCCAATCTCCATTCAGAGTCTTCAATTGCATAGCGCCTCCTTCTGTAACATAGGTGATCTCATATGGCCCTAGCCATTGTGTTCTGAACTTCCCAGGATGGTTCATGAACTTACTGTCATATATCAGTACTATATCACCTTGTCTAAATTCCTTCCTCTTGATGTGACTGTCATGGTAGGCCTTCTCTCTTTCCTTTTGTCCTTTTTGATGGAATCCTACAATAAATTTGTCTTATTCTAGTTCAACCAACTGTGCAAGTCTCTCTTGAACAACGTTAGTGTCATCCATATCTATAAAGGAAGCAATTCCTAAGCTTGGTACCAAGTATTCCATTGGAACAACAGCTTCGAGACTATAAACCAACTTGAAGGGGGTCTGCATTGTTAGCTTCTTGCAAGTGATTCTATAGGCCCATAATATTGTTGGTACTCTTAAATCCCAGTCATTCATGTTCACGTTGCAAATCATGTTTAGTGTTGTCTCCAAGATCTTGTTGAATGTTTCCACTGCCCCATTTTCTTGTGGATGGTAAGGTGTAATCTTCTAATGGCAGACTGCAAATTCCTCAGTCAAGACTTCAACAGTCTTATTTATGAAATGTGTGCCTTGATCACTCATAAGGATCTTAGGGCATCCAAACCTAGTTATGATGTCATCAAATATGAAGCACGTAGCTATGGTTGCATTACAGTCCCTAACTGCTCTTGCTTCATCCCATCTGGTCAAGTATTTTGTCGCGGTGATGATGTACCTTGCTCCTGTTTGCTTTCCCAGTGGGTTTATAGGTCCCAAGAAATCAATAGCCCATTCCTCAAATTCTTGTAGGGTCAATTGTGGTGCTAATGGCATTGCATCCCTTCAGGAAGGTTTTCCAACTCTTTGGCATATGTCACAGGCTCTGGAATAGTCTTTAGCATCTTTGTGTAAGGTAGGCCACCAAAGGCCAGCTCTCAGAACCTTTTGCGCAGTTTCTTTACCTGCATAATGTCCTCTTGTGATTCCTTCATGAGCTTCTGCAAGGATCAGTGGGAGCTCTGCCTCCATAACACATATTCTTAATATCTCATCAGGTCCCATATTGTATAGATGTCCAACTATAAGTGAGAAGTCTACAGCGCACACTACTAGTTGTTTCTTCTGAGGAATTGTGTACTCACTAGGTGCCATTCTTATTGAAAGGAACTGTACTATCTCTGCGAAGTGGTCATCGATATTTCTAATGGCCAGTATTTGTGCATCCAGTAGTGCATCCTCCAAATTGTTTGGATCTTCACCATGTTCCAACCTTGACAAGTGGTCAGGACCTTTGTTCATTCTCCCTGGCTTTACTATGATCTCAAAATCATATTCCTGAAATAGCAGAAGCCATCTGCATATCCTTCCCCCCAACACTGTCTTGTTGACTAGGTATTTTAGCGCGGAGTGATCAGTAAACATTTTAAAGTGTCCTCCCAACAAGTAGTGGCGAAAATTTTGCAATGCATACACCATGGCTAACCCTTCTCGCTCAGTGGTGGTGTAGTTGACCTCTGTAGTTGATAGCTTCCTGCTAGCAAAAACTAATGGATGATCCATCTCTCCTTCACCAGGTTGTGCTAAAACTGCTCCTAAGGCAATAGAAGACGCATTGACATGCACATGAAACTCCCTACTCCAATATAGAAACACCATAATAGGTGCAGTAACCATTTTATGTTTCAGTGTATCGAAGCTCTGTTGGCATACTTCTGTCCAACTAAACTGAAAATATTTCTTCAAAAGCTTCTCCATGGGTATTGTGATCTGAGCATATCCTTTGATGAACTTCCTATAATATCATGTGTGTCCCAGTGCAGTGTGCAATTGTTTGACTGAAGTAGGAGGTGGCAGATCAAATATAATGGCAATTTTAGATGGATCAACCAGCAATACCTGCTTGCATACAATATGACCTAACAACACTCCAAATGGTGAGAAGAAGATGCACTTCTTCCGATTCAAAGAAATTTTACACTGCCTGCATTTGTCCAACATTAGCCTTAGACATTCAATATGATTCTTTAATAAACTAAAAACAGTCCAATCATCAAAGTATGCTTCTAGAAATTTATTCAAAAACTCCTTGAATGCTTCGACCACCACCCTGGAAAAGATGGATGGTGAATTCTTTAATCCAAATGGCATCATAGTATACTGATAGGACCCCCATTCTGTTGCAAATGTGATCTTATGGTGATCTTCCTTGGCAATCTGGATCTGATGGTATCCTGAAAATCCATCTATAAAAGAATATACTTCTTGGCCTCCCACATTATCTAACACTTCGTCAGTGAAGGGTGTAGGGAAGGGATCATGCAAACAAGAATCATTCAGCTTCCTAAGATCTACGTAGATCCTAATATCTCCTATCTTCTTGTCTTGTACCACCATAGGGCTAATCCACTCTGACTCTTTGACAGGTTCTATGATCCCTGCTTCCATCATTCTATCGAGCTCAATCTTCACTTTCTCTTTGTACTTAGGGTTCAATCTGTAGGGTCTCTGTTTGACTAGTCTAGCATCTGGCTTCAAATGGATCCTCATCTCTCCCATATGCCCTTTAATGCCCTTCATATCAGTGAACTTGGTTGGAAACAAGTCCTGATATTCATGCAGTAATTCTGTAATCTTGTCAATATTGGCAGCATCCCAATAATCTCCAACATTTGCAAGCTTCGGTGTCTGTTATGTTCCAATATTGACCTTCTTAATCTTGATTGGGTGTCCAATGAATGGTAACTCAACTCTTGGTCCTTCTACATCTTTTTGGCCTTCTGTTTCTGTAATGTTCACCTTTCTTGGATCATCGTCTTCATCAGCATTGATGTTGTAACAGCCTTGCAGTTTTTGTAGAGGCACAGTCCATTCGTCCTCGTCTTGCTCCAAAGGGAGGCTAGAGGCCTCCTCAAATAATTTATGTCTGAAAATCTGTAGTGCTTGATCTACTGAAGGATATTGAATTTCAAATAAGAAGGTTTTTACAAAATTTTGAGTCATACCTTTCCAATCTGTAGTGATGAGGTGCAACTCTGCTTGAAGGTACCAGTTGATAGGTGTCGTGTCCAGTGTGTTGATGAATTTGTGTACCCATTGTTCTTGAGGAACGTTGCTCTAGGATTCCTCACAGCTTTGCACATGGTCCTTTGGGCAGCTTCCACCTATATATCAAACTTCGCATCCTTCTACTTGTGTTGAGAACTGCATTGTCATCAAGGTACAACACTGTACCCAATCTGTAATGTTACTTTTGTGTGCCCCCCACCATCTTAATGGGGTTGCTCTCAGGGCCTCATCCATCGCCAATAGTCTTTGTTGCATTGGTACACTCTCTTCAAAGTCTGACAAGAAGGTTTATAAAGGATTTATACCATCAAAGGTGGGTAAGTTACTTACTGTTGTGTCGATCTAGAGAACTTCTCTGGTCATTCTAGAACATATTCTTATAGATACTTCATACATTTTATTCTGTCAATTCTCCAGTGCTTCTTCTGAGTCTGATGAGCATACGTTGTCACTTCACTAGATTAATTTTCCATTGGTCGTAGGATTAATGTAATCCGGTTGTCTGGTTGTTAATTTATATATATATTCCAGTTCATATGTGTGGTCTTCTTCTCTAATGGGCTCTGTGTATCACTGACCTTCATCTGGATTTAAGGGTGCAATAACCCTAAGGCCATATTTTTCAAAAGTCACATGTCTCTTCTTTAAATCAAACACAGTGGAATTATTGAAGGCCAAATCAATTCCTAACAGTGCAGAGTAAGGACAGTTGTCATCAACTATCTCAATTACCTCAAAATCTGCAAATTTTCTTACTCCATCAATGTCCACAAGGACATGTTCTAGTCTACCAAAGGGGCTTATAGCCTGTTGATTGGTCATCTTGAGCCTGATAGGGGAATAGATCAGTCTAGGTTTTCCCATTAGTGCCCAAGTTTGCTTCATCATGACATTGACCTCCGACCCTAATTCGAGGACCACATAGTTTATATCATATTCGCCTATTTGAGCATTCAAATGTAATTCCTTATTGGACCTTCTCTTCTTAACGATTTCGTGTACTTCCCTATTCAGTAAGGGATCTATCTTTCCTAGCTCATATTTTCTGATTAAATTTTGTAGTTCTTGGATAGAGCTCTCATCCTGAATTAACTTAACACAAGTATATAGAAATTCCATGAGCTTTCTTACCTTTTTTCCTACTCTTGGCAAAGCAAACCGATCAAATGCCTGAGGCATTCCATACTCTCTTGATTTTGGTCTTGTCTTTGGTGAAGAACCTTGGTCTCCTTTGAACTCTTTTCTTGCTTCCTCAAATATTTGTCTTTCTTTCTTTGCATCAAAGGTTTGGGTCTTCTCTACAGCTTTCCTAATTCCTGAATCTTTTGTAGTCTTCCCTTGGGTCATTCTGTCATCTCCTGTAATAGCGCCTCCTCTAGTAATAACAGTGACTCTAGGGTCTTTTCCATGAGTTTCATCTTTGATCAATTGTATATGTGGGTTCTGCTAAGGTCCTCGTTTCTCTTGAAGTTTAGCCAACAATATTGGAAATTCCTCGATAATGTGTTCGAACGAGTTGCAGTAGCTACAAGTGGTACAAGGGTTCTAACAGTCCCTTGCCAAGTGTCCTGGTTGTGCATAGCTATAACAAATGATCTATCCTCATCCTCAACCCATTCCTCCTCCTCATCCTCTTTCTCTAAATCCACCGCGAGGATTGAAGTTTCCTCTCCCAGGGGAGTTGTACTGCGTAGATTTTCCTTCTTGTTGTACTTCACCTTGAATCTTGTATATGTTTATTGACCTTTCATGCATGAGATCATAAGCCCTACAATCCCTATCATCATGTCCCACAGACTTACAAAACATGCAATACAAATTTGTGGGTGTCTGAACATATTTTTGCATGTAATAGCACTCACCAGGGTGATGTCTATTTTCACATACCTCGCACCAAGGTAAGGTGACTTGCTTCAAAGGGCTTGGAGCTCTAGAGACCAAGTATTCATGGAATAGGGGAAATTTTTCTTCATCATGGCCTTCCGATCTGCATCTAACACACCATATGTCTTCTCTTTTACCTTTTTCCCTTGTCTTTATTCATATCTTTGACCTGCAAAGACAAACTAGTCAGTTGACTCAAGATCTAACTCACACCTGAGCTGGATTCTCCCATAGGGATTGATTCTAACTTCATGGCGATCTCCAGCGCCTCATCCTACGAAGCAATCTTCTGCTGCATCAAAGGAACTCTAATGTGTGGTAAGAGGGCAGCAATGAACCATTCCTTGTTCTTCTCATCTGGAATCTGAAAAGTCAATCGGCCTGTTAGGGTCTTGAATCTTTGATCGAACTCTCAAACTGGCTCAGCTATCTTCTGCTTGATCTCCTTAAGTTATGTAATACATTGGGACTCTGACTTAGGTTTCTTAAATTCTGCAATCATCGCATTCTTGATCTCATTCAGTGGCTTAGGCTGCGCAAGTCCTTGGACAAGCTTCATGTACCAGCTTAGTGCGTGATCTCTTAGGGTAGTACTAAACTGGGTTCTCTTAACTGCTTCGTCAGTGACATTCTTAATATTCCATACGGCTTCACATAGGAACCAGTGTTGGTCAGGATCTTCAGATCCGTCTCCTCTAAAGATAAGGAGTCTCATCTCATCTACCATAGATCTTCCTAGGGTCCCTGACTAAGTGTGTGGTGGACTACTAGTGACAGTTCTCTAGATGCTATGGTGGCTTGGATTACTCTGATTTCTTAATACTACTAAATCAATAGGAGGGGTAATAGAACTTACTTCAACAGTCTGTTCAATTTCTAAATTTTCTGCCTCATCCCGACGAAGTTCTTCGTCTTCCTCTTCCTCTGCCCTAGAAGGTTTTGAATTCTCTTCATCGGTCAGATATGCTTCTTCTCCACTATAGAAACCCTCGTCTCCATAGTTCTGCTTGAACAGGTTTTCAAGATGAACTTCTCTTAACACTCTCCCATTGTGTGTATGTCCAGCCTCTGTGTTGTTTTCACTGTCTAAATTTTTGAACATTAGCCTTTTTAGATTCGACCAATCTACTGTATCTTCAAGATGTTATTTTCATGCAACAGCATCTTGATTTTCAACTTCAAAAAGTGTAAAAATTTTCCTCTGGGTTCCTTGAAAAAATATCTCTCGGCTTGGCTATATGACTCTACTATGTCAACAGCAAAATCAGTGATGTAGCCTCCAATGGTGCTATCGAACCAATGATCCACCTCTCTTGACACGACGTTATCAAGTCTCTTGACCTTCTTTATCAATGTTGACATCCAAACTACAGGAGGTCTAGATCTAACCTCAAACTAAGTATCTGCCAACCTGGCTAACCACTCCTATAGTTCCTAATGGATTCCTTCAAAGAATATCTCGTGTATATCACTAAAAATACGACTCTCCAACCAATCCTCTATACTCAGATTAGGGTTCTTGTTATGGGATTTAGCGAAGTCCTTTTCTTGATCCTCTATCCACTTTTGAATCTCTGTCTTTGATGGGAACCACCTTGACATTCCCTCACAAAGATTCATGCCCCAACAACGGAACCATTTGTTGGCACAGGGGAAAACTCAGGGTTCAGCTCCAAGAGTGCACCAACAAGCCCTAAATACTGGCCCTTTCGGCTACACCTGCGAAGTAGATTCAGTCTCACCCGAAGCAGCTATGGGGGGGTTGCAGGACAGAAGTGTCTACAACCAAGGGGAATATCAAATGGATCTAATACCAGAACAATACAGCATGCATATATCACTTATCAGCTTAGATCTACTCCATACGCCTATCAGATCTATTACAACAATGCAATAACAATATATCAAGGAAAAATAACATAGCATCAATCACACACACAAGACAGATATACGTGGCTCACCCTCTCTCTAGGGATACGTCCACATAACTGTGCTTTATAATATATTAAGATGAAAGCATACAGTTCTGATCTGTGCTCTTAACCAGAAGATCTTTCTCTCTATCTCTCCCCCTTCCTACGCACCCAGCTACAGGGTTGATCTTCGCACCCAGCTGAAGATCTTACAATACCAGAAGGCTCTCCGACTTAGCACTTCTCTCAAATAACAACAACAATCATACCAACAACAACTAGATCAAGACTAGTAATAACGACAACAACCCAACCCAGGTCCTCTAGACCTTTATTTATACATTACAATGTCTCACCAACATCTTTAGGTTGAATCCTAGGTGTCAAAACCCTAGATACCAAAACCCTAGGTCAACTTGACCCACGTTTTCAGGGCTTCGCTAGCCTATCTTTCCTTCCTTCTTGCGCAGTGCTCCCAAGCATCTAACGGTGGGTTTTTCCACTTGTTGAGTTGTCCATGATCCTTCTTCCTTGCTGATCTATCATCCTCGATCTCCTCATCCAACGGCTTGCTTTCTCGGGCTTCGCTCCATATTTTCTGCTCTTTCGCTCACTTCAACCCAGTAACAGTCACAGTGTCTTCCACGCAACTCACATTTCTCCTTTTCTTCCTTGATCTCCGCTCCCTTCCATAACCAAGGGCCAAAAATCATGGTGCAAAATAAACTATTATGCGATCTCAGATTCACGGTTATAAAAAGTGTTCTCGTTGCGTGGCACGATGGGATAAATAAATAACTTGGCAACGGATCTCTTGCAATGGGTGAGAATCCTTCATTAACTCATTTCTTTCTGTTATGGCACGGTCCCAATGGTCTGGTGGTGAAATTTCTGATCATAAATGCCTTTCTACCCATTCGGGTCGTTGATCTAACAGTTATACTATTCCCAACGACTATATTGCATCGCCATGGCGAAGTGCCATGTGACGTTGTTCTGATATCCCAGTGAAGTTCCAATTTTGCAAATTTTTCTTCTGCGAAGTTCCCTCTGGTACCTTCTATAACTTTTCGATCTTAACTCTCTTCTTACTTAGTTTTCTATCCTTCTTTCCAGTGAGCTTCGCCTCATAATTCTTTTTTCCATTCCGATTCTTATCTTCTTTTGGCAGAGTAACATCGTGTTGTTGAGATTCTTGCCTAGAAATCAGGGGTAATACTTCTTCTCTATCTAGGATAGGTACTTTAGTGTTTTGAAAATCTTCTTTTTTTCTTGCAACTTTGACGTCCAAGTCTCTGGTTTTAAATAGATTCACTCAGTTCTCCCGTTCTTCAATCAAATGTGTGATCCTCCTAGTCATGAAATCTTTTAACTCTTGCTTCTTCTTCTCTAAGATTTCTTCTTCTTTCCTTCTGGCCTGATCTCCTTCGATCCAAGGTTTTCCTAGTAATATAGCAAATGGAGCGTTGTTCTCAATAAATTTAATAACTTCAAATTCTTCCTTCGTCGAAGTTCCATGAGAACTCATAGATATCTGGGTGAGATTTCCACATAAGTTTATCATCTTTCCTCTAAATAACCCTATTCCTTCTAATGAAGGAATCATAGGAGGATTTCCTAAAATTTCCCAAGTTCTTTATGTCATAATATTTACCTGTGTTTCTTCATCCAGAACACAGTCAATGTCGAAGTCTCGTATTCTTTCTTCTATGCACTCTTTTTCTTTGAAGATATCTAATAAATTAATATGTCCGTGGTCATTCAGGGTTTCTGGGGTTCTATCATAATCTCATCTTAGTTGTGTGACCTTCCTCATGGTCTTCTTGTCTCCTATTCATTTTTTCAAGCTTAGCAATCATTCTAGGGCAATCCAAAACTTCATGGTCCATAGTTTTACAATATAGGAAACTAGGTCTTCTTCCAGGGAATTCCTTAGCAAGATGTCTTGGTATTATGCAATTGTAAAAAAGAGTTGATCCTCTCTTTCTCTTGAATGATCCCCATCCTTTCCTGTACTCCACACTAGAATCATGGTAGCTAACCTGCAACAAATTCTTTCTAGGGTCCTGCATCCATTTCTTAGTCCAAACATTCTCTCTATGCAAAAGTATAACATATCTTTCATTAGTTCTATCAGATCTACTCATATCAAATATTCTTTCTTCTAGTTATACCCCAGTTTTCAGACTAGGACAAAATTTATCAAACATACCTAGATTCATTCTTTCAAAACAAAAATTTCCACTTATCTTATCTTCAGCAGAGCACAAAACTTTTAAATCTAAAACTTTTCACTATTCTTACCTTTATCAAATCACAGACCTTGCAAAGCTTACCTCTTTTCTTCAGATACGAACCTTCTTCTTGGCACAGAGCTTCACATATCAAGTAGAATATTGTGCACTAGGGGAACAGATCTACGTACAGAGTTTTTTCTTCTTTTTTTTCTTTTTTTTTCAGTTCCCAGCGATCACAATTTCAGGTCCCGGCAACGGAACCATTTGTTGGCACAAGGGCATACCCAAGGTTCAACACTACAACAGCACACCAACAAAACCCTAACTACCATCCCTTTTGGCAACACCTACGAAGCAAATGAAGTCTCACCTGCGGTAGAGGCAGGGGTGGTTGCAGGACTCAGATGTCTGCAACCTTAGCTGGGACACAGATATGTGATTCTGACATTTAACAGAGCACTCAACAGTTGACATTCATCTAGATCTAGTCTTAGTTACAATGTATTTAAACCCTAATTACAGAGTATCACAGTATTCACTCAGATCGAAGTTATTTAAGCACTAAGCATATCCACATAGGTTAGTGTTAGAAAAATAGGACCGTGGAGCAATAAAATAAAACAAATGCAGA
>CBVK0101670424.1:6498-20733 GCA_900067695.1 Picea abies
AGTGTAGTCATAGCTTCTACACAAAATGTCAAATTCAAATAGAAACTCATATAGATCCTCAGTAGACAATCAATGAAAATTCGGCAAAGCTGAGAGAGATATGTTTTTCATAGGAGCCATCCCTCGTGTGGGAACATCAGAAATAGGAAAAACCAGGGTAGAGATAGTATTTTCATTGTTTACCTGATCTTCGTTGTTTTCGTGGGTTCTCCTGGAGGAACTCCTCTTCACTGTCCCCTTGATTTTCCATATGTGTTCTTTCTCTCCACTCAATATGAAAAGTGTCCCACTCTTCTTTAGTGACTATCCGACCGTTGAAAACTGCTTCTTCTGGATTTTCCCTATTTCAAACTATACTTCCTTGATCTTCAATGTTCTCCAGTGTTGCTTGCTTATTTGTTGGTGACAAATCTTCATCTTCAACTTCAGCTCCAACTCCAGCCCTTGATGAAAACGATGTTTCAAGAAGGGCTAGTTCTGATGACTGAAGATTACATTTTCTTGGAGGATTTGCAGGGTGAAAAATAGATCCTGAAGAAGAATCAGCTTTGGCTATTATTTCATCAACAAATGTTTGTCTTCCCAGTGTAGGATTTCTTCCTCCACGTCCTCTAGTACCTGTAGGGTTAGTATTTTGGGGAATACGTCCTCGCATTCCTCAATTCATGCAGACTAATCATTCCTTTAGAAAAAAACTAATGTACTTACAAAAATCTATAATTATCTTCCCCGACAATGGCGCCAAAATGTTGGGCACTTAATTGTCTAAATGAATAGAGAGTTAAGGTGTTCAATATAAATTGTCACCCCAGGGAAGTTTGTTATTTCAAGATAATTGTACACAGTCTATGCTAGATTATGGAAGCAACACTAATCTAATTGTAGTAGGGAAAAAAAAAAAAAAAAATTATTGGGAAAAAAAAAAAAAAAAATTATTACTAACACAATTATGCTGACACGGCTAGAGTTTTGCATAATTGAAATAACAATTTGAAATCTAAACCGATGAATGTATAAGAATTCTGGATTACCTATTCTAATCTAAATTTCTATTTTACTTTTGCAGGAAAAAGTTCTCTACTAATTGCAGAAGGAAATCTACTTATTGCAAGAAATTAATCCACACTTTTATTTTCTTTTATGTGAAAACAAGATTTTAATCTAATGCAGAAAAAGGGAAAGCAGTTCTCCAACAGTGTTCAACAATTGACTTTTAATTCTCATGAGACATATTTATGTGCATCTAACAGGAAAGAACTAGATTTTAACAACAATTGTATTCTAGAATTGTTTAACAGATAAACCATTCATATTAAAAAAACTATTCTGGAATTCAAAACAGAGGGGAATCTGTGAGGAAGGTGGGCCCTTTCCCTCTCACTGAATCCTCTCAAAGAAATAGGCTACAGTCTACTAAAGAAATTCAATCCACTCTTCTAATGATTTGCCAAAATATTGTGTACAATAAACTTTACTTCACTTCACTTTCCCACAGTGAGAATTCCTCCTTCTGATTACAAAAAGCTCTGCTATTTAAAGTTAGAGTCATTCAATTAAAAAAAAACCAGAACAGCCTTGAGAATCTCTGATTCTCAAGTTGTTCATATGATATCATTAATACAAGATCTAGAACTAATCTTGTAAGTTGAAACATGTAACAGTAGGTGTAGAAGCTTTCATGATCAGTGGCATTTGTTGCAGCAGTCGTATAACAACAGAATCGGTGGCATTTGTTGCAGCAGTCGTGTAACAGCAGAATCGGTGGCACCTATTGCAATAGTCGTGTAACAGCTTCCAGGATTGGCACATAACTGTAACAGCTTCCAAGATTGGCGCATAGCTATAACAGCTGGTGTAACAGCAGCGGCCATTCTTTAAGACTTAGTTGTTCTATTCATTTCGATCATTAGTTGAATCATTTTAGAGGTAAAACATTGTTCTATTCATTTCGATCATTAGTTGAATCATTTTAGAGGTAAAACATGTGAATGTTACCAATCAAACATGCTAAGTAAATGAAAATATAAAAGCAAGATAAATGATTCATACCTTGGGAAAAAAAGGTCTTAGCACGCATTATAGTAGGCACTTAGATTAGAGATGATAATTTTGAATAGGCAAAAGATGTGATGAAAAAGGGACATTTCTGGGTCCTAACACTTTGGTGTCCCAAAGATAGCTTCTTGATGTCTTCTTTGCTTTGTTCTTTTGAAATTTTCCTTGTCTTGTGTAGATGGTTGCTTTGCAACATTGTCTTCCTTCTTTGATGGACTTAACTCATGCTTCTTTGAGGTTTTTGCTTTAGCATGTGTAGCTTCTTCTTTGTATTCAAGTCCCGATTGATCACATGGTGATCTTTGACTTTCCAAGATCTCATCCAAGATTCTTGAGCTATTCAAGAATTTGTTTGACTTATCTACCTTCTTTCTAAGGTCAACAACTTCAACTTCTAACTTATGACATGACTCTTCATTTTCATTTATTTTATTCTTCAATAGTTCCTCTACCCTTTTGGCTTCTTCAATTTGGGTCTTGAGATGGACAATAGTTTCAAAACGTTTTCTAATATTATCATCTACCTTCATATCTTCTTTTTCATTCTTTAGTATTGTGATCTCTTCTTCCTTTTCTTCTAATTGAGTCTTAATACTTTCTTCTAGTTCTTTGAGCATTTCTTTTAACTTCAAGATGTGTCATTGACTCTTCTTGAGAAACCTTTTAGTGTTATCCGAAAGATAGCTATAGTCTATATAATAGTGGTCATTGCTATATTCATATAGACCTCTTTCAACTTTCTCTTTAAGCTCCAATAGCTTTTTCTCTACTTCCTCCATGGGATAACAATCAATTGATTTTATCCAAACTACTTCTATATTTTCTTCTTCACTTGTAGAGAAAAATTCAACATCATCAGATAATTCTTTGCCTTCATTTGAAATGTCTTCAAGATCTTCCTTTTTTCCAACATCATCACTTCTAGAAATAATGCAACCAAGAGTTTTTGGAGATTCTTTACCTTCATGTGTCTTGATGGAGTTGTCTCCAATGTCTTTCTTCTCCTTCTTGCTTTGATATGTCTCCTCTAGATTTATCCATAGATCCTTGGCGGAAGTGCATTCTTCCATGCTAGCACTGTCGCTAGGGTTACTAGCAGGTGCAGTTGCAGAAACCCTAAAAATCTTGCCTAAGACCTTATGATAGAATACCTTACTCAAGGAGAAGATTTTCTAGTGCTCTTTAGTCCAGCGCACCTCTTGGCACTCCTAGAAGGAAAAAAACGTCAAGGTTGAGATTTTGGATCAAAGCTTGAGTAATTATCAGTCAATAGAAATCATGAATGAAAAGATGGATCATCTACACTATTCAACACTCACAGGAACTCTTGAAGATGACATGTGGATAATTGACAGTGAAGCTTCCAAGCATATGACAGGAGACCAAGCCAGACTCTCTAATCTAAATGAAAATAAGACATCGTACAAGGTAGAACTTGGAGACAAAAACACCTATCCAATGGAAGGAATTGGTCAATCCTACGTCAAATTGAGAACATGTAACAATGTTCATTTGAGAAATGTATTATATGTACCTCGTTTAGAAAAGAATATTGTATCCATATATTTCCTATAAGACAAAGGAAACATAATATCCTTTGTAGATGGAAAATTATTATCTTGGTCTAGAGACTCCAGCATAGTGAACGCTAGACTTATTGGGACCCGTGAAAGAAGACTATACAGACTACTAAAACAAAATGATGAAGATCTTGTACATGATGAAGTCAATCCCAATGAACTTTGGCATAAAAGGTATGATCATATCAACTATCAATCATTACCTTTCCTCAAAAATATGGTTGTGGAAATACCAGAACTACAATCTAGACATGAAGGAATTTGCAAAGGATGTGATCTTGGAAAGAATGTTAAGAAACCATTATCAAGCAACAATAATAGATCTAAGAAAATACTAGATATAATACATTTAGATGTTTGCATTCTGATGCCAATCAAATATATAGGAGGTTATCTTTACTATGTAATCTTTATTGATGATTACTCAAGAAATACTTGGTTATATCTCTTGAATACCAAGGATGAAGTTTTCAACAAGTTTCAAGAAATCAAAGCAGAGAATGCACTATTGAATGATCAAGGTTTATCTATGTATATGTGTGGAGAAGCAACCATGAAAATTGTTTGCCCTTGACCAAGTTTTGCAGAATACTTGGTCATGTTTGACCGTTTTTTGGACTGTGACAGCTTGCCAATGATGGAGCACAACGCGAAGCAGAAATTAAGGAAGCAAGACCTATTTTTGGGTCCATTTTAGGGTTTTGGGTTGATGTAACAGGAAATGGATATCGGCCCGTGGGTTTACCCACGCTTAGGCCCATTTTGTAATCCATAAATAGGCAATAGCGAAGAAGAGGGAGTAGTACATCTATGTGATGTATAGCTAAAGGCTTAATGCTAGTACTAGATCTGTGTGATCGAATGTATCTTGAAGTGCTTTGTGCATGAGATTGAGAAGCTAAGTACAAGTTGTTGTAGCTTTGTGTTGAAGTGCAAGGAAGAAGGATCTAGCGAGTTGCGCAGATCTTTTGTCCTGTGCGAAGTAAGGATCATTAAAGCTCTGTGCTGTAATTGCTTGACCGAGATAATATAAAGAAGACTTTGTGGACGTAGCCCCAGGGTGGGGGTGAACCACGGTAACTGTGTGTATTGTGCTTTGTGCTTCGATCTAATGTGTTGTTTCCTTTTGGCTAAGTGCTTGCTGTGATTAGTAGATCTAGTTATGCTTTGTGTTGATGATAACCTAGTTATTTATGTGGCTAAGTATTGAACCATCTTTAGTATAAGTATTCACTGCGATGCTTTGTGTTATCTGCGAAGTACCATACGGGTTAACTATTGATGAATGATCTATGTTAAGTGCCCTGTAAAAGATATAATCACATATCAGTGTCCCAGCTACGGTTGTAGACATCTGAGTCCTGCAACCACCCTTGCCTCTACCTCGGGTGAGACTTCATCTTCTTCGCAGGTGTTGCCAAAAGGGCCAGTAGTTAGGGTTTTGTTGGTGCGCTCTTGAGCGTTGAACCTTGAGTCTGCCCCTGTGTCAACAAATGGTTCCGTTGTCGGGACCTGAAACTGTGATTGCTAGGAACTGAGGAAAAAGAAATGTTGTGAAAAAGAAAGCTCTGTGCGTAGATATGTTGCCCTAGTGCGCAGCTTTTTACTCGACTTGTGTAGCTTTGTACTAGGAATAAGGTCATATCTGAAGAAAGGAAGATTAGATCCGAAGAAGAGAAAGAGATTTGAATGCTCTGTGCTCTAAGAAAAGTAAAAGTGGAAATTTATGAAGAAAGAAGTCAGATCTGCAGAAAAGAGGTAAGATATGTAAGCTATGTGCTCTAATAAAGGTAAGAATAGTAAAAAATTCTTAGATCTGAAAGCTTTGTGCTCTGTAGATAAGTGATTTTTTTTGTTTCTAAAGCATGGATCTAGATATGTTTGATAGATTCTGTCCTAGCTTCAAAAATAGGGCATTAATAGATGAAAGAAAGTTTGATATGAATAGATCTGATAAGTATAATGATAGATATGTTATACCTATGCATTGAAAGAATTTTTGGACTAAAAAGTGGATGCAGGATCCTAGAAAGATGTTTTTGCAGGATAGCTACCACGAACTTGGTGCGCAGTACAGAATAAGTTGGGGAACATTTAAATGAAAGAGAGGATTAACCCTTTGTTATAGTTGCAGAAGACCAGGACATCTTGCTAAGGAATGCCCTAGGAGAAAACCTAGTTGCCTCTGTTGTAAGGCTATGGAACATGAAGTGTTGGATTTCCCTAGAATGATTGCTAGACTTGAGAAGCTGAATATGGAGCAAGCAAACCCTGAAGGAGATCAAGAGACCAAGATCATAGAAAAAACCCAAAAAGAATCAGAAAAGATATTGTTACAGATGAAAGACACCTTGAATAATCACCGACATGTTAGGTTATCATAGATCTTCAAAGAAAATGAGCAAATCGAAGCAAGAATAGGGGACTTCGACGTTGACTATATTCTTGACGAAGAGACACAAGTGAACATTATGCCAGAAAGAACTTGGGAAGCTATAGGAAAGCCTGCCATGATCCCTTCCCTAGGAGGAACAAGTTTATTCAGAGGAAATCTAGTAAACCTATGTGGAAGGCTCGCCTGGATGCCTATGAATGTTAATGGAACTTCGACAGAGGAAGACTTTGAGATTATTAAATTTGTTGAGGACAGCGCCCCGTTTACCATGCTCATAGGAAAACCTTGGATTGATAGAGACCAAGCCAGATGAAAAGAGGAAGAAAAAGTTTTGGAACAGAAGAAGCAAGAGTTAAAAGACTTTATGACCAGAAGGATCGCGCACTTGATTGAGGAACAAAAGAACAGATCGCAAATATTTAACTCCGATGTCGAAGCTAAGAGAACAATTGAGGATCCATAGAAGATCGAGTTACCTATTTTTGACACAAAAGAAGTATTATCAAGGAACCCTAGGAAAGACTTTCAACAACGCGAAGTAACTAAGACCACAGAAGATAAGCATAAGAATGTTAAAAGCATTACTGAGACAAAGCTCACTGGGAAGAAGGCTAGAAAGTTAAGAAAGAAAAAGGGCTAATACTATAAGGTTATAAGAGGTTCTAGAGGACACTTTGCAGCAAGAAGAATTGCATAATTGGAGCTTCGCCGAAATATCAGAACAACGACATAAAATACTTCGCCATGACGAAGCAATATAGCCGTTGGAACCAATATACTCGTTCGACTGCCACCTCGAACGGATCGAAAAACAGTTATGGGTTACCACTAGACTGTTGGATAGCACCAAAACAGATAGAACAGAGTTAATGAAGGCCCCATGTCCGTTGCAAGAAGACCATTGCTGAGATTGCCTACTTAACTCATCGCGCCACACACCGAGAATACTTTTTGCTAACTGAGAATTTGAGCGCGAACCCTGAGATTTACTTACCCTGAGATCATTGCCTTGTTCCCTTACTATTCACTATAGTCTTTGAATTTTGTTTTGCACCCGAGCTAGCTGACCCAAGTTTGTATGTCGGACGAGCTCAGCGCTTCTGAGAAAATTGTTGAAGAAGTTCTAATTGATTTAATGATTGAGAGAGTCATCTCGGAGCACAGAATATCTACAGGTGTACAGGCATCGTCCTTGGGAGCATTGCCAGCTTCCCCCTCCACTGCTCGAGCAGGACCCTCCTGACCACCTTCAGAAAGACGATCTAAGCTCGAAAATGACTTCGCCACTATGAAAATGATCCCAAACATCTTGCTTAAATATATCCCACCACTAAGCGGCACAGTGAATCGAAACACTGTACCCAGAGACTTCAACTATGATGTGGTCGCTGCGTACCTCCCAAAAGGGGTGCATGCAGTTCATGCTGACCAGGAGAAGCTCACCATGTTGAAACTTAGTGATTTTAACCTTGGAGATCGCAAGGTTTACAGTATGCTAGCCCCGCACAAGTACTTGACTAGTACAAAAGGAAATAACCCCAAGATTGTCCCATGGCAATGGACCCATAACCTCACGCAGTCAACCCTCCTCAACGTAATGAAGATTCCACATTTTGAGAGGCATCAAGAAGTAAATGCATGCGTCAGGTTGTTGTTGTCCTGCTACCATGGAGGATACCTATGGTTGGATCGCCGCATCACTGTGGATCCAATTTTGATCAATCGGATCACTGGGCTAAGCATGCAGATCCCTGACCCGCAGGAATTTTACCCTGGAAAGACCACAGATCGCGCTCTCGCCCAACGAATAAAAGACACATATGGCGATCTAGAAAAAGACACACGAAGTTACAAGGTAACCTCCATTGAGAATGCAGCAGTGCGATTTGGTTGCTACTTGATCGCAGGAAAGTTAGTCCGCAAGAACAAAGCCACACAGGTGACCGGATTTGTAGTTGACCTCGCAGGGAAGTGCGCGAAGGGACTACAAATGAACTGGGCAAAGTACCTTATAAATCAGCTAGAGCTTGAATGTAGACAAGCACAGGACCAAGGGTATGAATTCCACTTTATCTGGTTGCTCATACTCATCGCTTTCATTGCTTGGGAACTGCCCAAGGGAGCCACTTTTCCGAAGATCGAACCCTTCGAACCACTGGCCACGAAGTTTTGTACGATGTGGTACTCCAACGACATGAACAAGAAGTGGCAGTCCAATGTTGTCTTCCACGCTTACTACACTCAATTGAAGAATGCCATCCAATCTACACCACGCATCACACTCAACACACTTCATAGGTTTAGACCTTTGATGAAATTCAATGCAGACCGTCACTTCACCTATATCACAGCGCGTGCGGATGAGCACAAACAACAACTCCAGTCATATTACAAACTGACAGAAGATGACTTGGAGGAGATTACAAAGGAATGGTCGGCATACCTCCTCGTTGCAACAGACCCCGCAAAGATGTCTGACATGGATAGCCCTGAAGCTATGCCAAATACACCTGGACCACGCAAGACTAAGAAGGATGTGGAAGTTCAAGATATCCACAGCACATCCACGAAGACTACTTCGCTCTCACTTGCGAAGGGAGGTGATGATGAAGAACTAGAGGGCACAGAAGTTGAGCAGAACAAAGGCGAGGTTACTCCGCCTAGAGACGAGGAAGATCCCTCCAATAAAAGGAAGACTACCCCACCAAAACCCTCATCCCGAAAGAAATCTAAGGCCCCCTGGACCACGCTTAAAACTACCCTTACCCCGGATGATTTCGACTTATTAATTGCCGCACTAAATGATGTTTCACTAGAGCTCGCAGAAAATCAAGAAGCAAAGAAGGAGGAGCTATTCAGCCGGATCAAAGGCGAACTCAAATAAGTGTATCAGGAACCCCAACCCAGCCAAGCAGTGTCTACAGCGCCCTTGATAAGCGAAACATCAGGAACAGGCGATGAGCCCACACAGTTACGCCAGATTGCCAAGAAAGTCGAAGCTCACCTTCAACGATCTCAAGAAGACATAACGCAAGCCACCCAGGCTTTGGCGCAAGAACAGAGCGCACACAGAGAACAACGGAGGAAGGAAAAACAAGAGCAGCTTGCCTTACAAGCGAAGTGGGAGGAGGAAAAAGCACAGTTACAACAAGGCAAGGACCAGTTGCTAGCAGAACAACTTGACGTACAGGAAAGGATTCACAAAGCACTTTTCTCTGTGACGATTATAGAAGTGAAGATGGAAGACCGTATTCTACAGCAGGTGACCCAACTGGAAGAAGTAATCTAGAAACTCCAACAGCGCATCACGGATCTGGAGCTCTACACCATACCCAAGTCACCCCAAGAGATAAAAGATCTAAGAGAGGCCACTGCTCGAAGCGCAGTCGACCGGTTAAAAACCTTGACTTTGGAATGTAGGCAACTAAGCACTAGAAGCACACAAACTTATGAAACCCTTGCATAGAATCTAGAATTGCAGACATTGGAGGCACAACTCCAGAAAACAAAGCAGCATGCAGATGTACTACAAGGGCAGTTGTAGTCTGTGACCCCAGTCGAAAGAGTGAAGAAGTTCGCAGAACAATGCACAACCCAACAACAAGTACACACGCTGCAAAGTAAAGTGATGGAAGTCTCTCAGCGACTGCAACCACTCCAAGAGAAGGCACACCAACTGTTTGCTGAACTTGAAAGCCAAGGAGCTGAACTCGAACAGGTTGTCATCACTGCACAACAACGCTTGGAAGGACTGCTCAATGACACAGCAATCCAGGAATTTACGGAACAAGAGGTTGTCGCACTGCAGTAGGTCGAAGCAGCTTGAACCAAGCTCGAGATGTTCAAAGCGGAATTGATTAGACCTAAGTGACTTGGGACGAGTCACAGGTGAGTATTGGGGGCCTGTTGGCCATTGACCAAGTTTTGCATAATACTTGGTCATATTTGACCATTTTTGGGACTGCGACAACTTGCCAAGGAATGAGCACAACGCGAAGCGGAAATTAAAGAAGCAAGACCTATTTTTGGGTCGATTTTAGGGTTTTGGGTTGATGTAACAGGAAAGGGAAGTCGGCCCGTGGGTTTACCCATGCTTACACCCATTTTGTAATCTATAAATAGGGAATAGAGAAGAAAAGGGAGTAGTACATCTATGTGATGTATAGCTAAAGGCTTAGTGCTAGTACTAGATCTGTGTGATCGGATGTATGTTGAAGTGCTCTGTGCATGAGATTGAGAAGTTAAGTGCAAGTTGTCGTAGTTTTGTGTTGAAGTGCAAGGAAGAAGGATCTAGCGAGCTGCGCAGATCTTTTGTCCTGTGCGAAGTAAGGATCATTAAATCTTTGTGTTGTAATTGCTTAACAGAGATAATATAAAGAAGACTTTGTGGATGTAGCCCCAGGGTGGGGGTGAACCACGGTAATTGTGTGTATTGTGCTTTGTGCTTCAATCTTATGTGTTGTTTCCTTTTGGCTAAGTACTTGCTGTGATTAGTAGATCTAGTTATGCTTTGTGTTGATGATATATGAATGAATGTTAGATCTCATATAAAATATGCTTAGTGCTTGATCTGTTGAACCTAACCTATATTTATGTGGTTAAGTACTGAACCATCTTTAGTATAAGTATTCACTGCGATGCTCTGTGTTATCTGCGAAGTACCATACGGGTTAAATATTGACAAATGATCTATGATAAGTGCCCTATAAAAGATATAATCACATATCAATGTCCTAGCTACGGTTGTAGACATCTGAGTCCTGCAACCACCCCTGCCTCTACCTCAGGTGAGAATTCCTCTGCTTCGTAAGTGTTGCCGAAAGGGCCGATAGTTAGGGTTTTGTTGGTGCGCTCTTAAGCGTTGAACCCCGGGTCTGCCCATGTTCCAACAACAACAGTGTATGTTTAGAACATAATACCCACCGCATATTGAAGGATATGACTCCAGAAGAATCATTCTCAAGAAATAAACCTAATGTGGAACACTTAACAATATTTGGATGCCCTGTTTACTTTCACATCCCCAAGGATAAAAGGAAGAAATTAGAACCCTCAGGAAAGAAGGGCATATTCGTGGGATATAGTGAATCTTCCAAGGCCTACAAAATCTATATTCCATAACAACATAAGGTTGAAGTCAGCAGAGACGTAACCTTCAATGAAAAGATGGATTTCAAGAAATCCGTAGAAAAAACTATAGAAGAAGAGTATGAAGAGCCTGATGAAGAAAACACATGTCTTCCAGAAATTCATAATGAAGAAACATAACAACTTGATCATCCGATGCAACCATGTGAAACTATTGAATCAAACATTGTACCCAAAACCAAGAAACGTCCAACTTGGATTGAAGCTACCCTATAAGAAGAAGAAAGACTCAAAGCCCCAAGTGGCACCTTCAGAAAAAGAAAAAAGCCCAAGAGATTCTCCAGCTATGCAACATGTATGACAAAGCTTGTAAATGAATAACCCACCACATTTGAAGAGGCAGCGCAGAAGAAACAATGGAAAGAAGCCATGATAGAAGAACACCAGTCCATCATGAAAAATGATGTATGGAAAATTGTGCCTAGACCTACAAAAAAATCAATAGTAACTTCAAAATGGGTCTATAAGATCAAACATGCAACATACAGAAGCGTGGACAAATACAAAGAAAGGTTTGTAGCTAGAAGGTTCTCCCAGAAGGAGGGAGAAGACTATGATGAGACATTTGCTCCTATTTCTATATATATTTCTATTAGAGCCATTATGTCTCTTGTTGTTTCCATGCGATGGAGTTTACATCAAATGGATGTAAAAACATTGTTCCTCAATGGAGCAATCAAAGAAGAAGTATACATTAAACAACCTCAAGGATTTGAAGTACACTCTGGAGACACTCATGTTTGCAGAATAAAGAAAACCTTATATGGACTCAAGCAAGCTCCAAGAGCTTGGTATGCCAGAATAGAGAAATACTTAATAAGACTTGGCTTCTCCAAAAGTCATGCAGATCCAAATCTTTACTAAAAAGTTGTGAACAATGCACCTGTGATTCTACTTCTATATGTCGACGATTTATTCTTAACAGGTGAAGAGTTTCTCATCATCTAATGTAAGAAGGAATTAGCTTCTGAGTTTGATATGAAAGATCGTGGTCTCATGCACTATTACTTGGGACTAGAAGTATGGCAGAAGCATGGTGAAGTATTCCTTGGACAAGAAAAGTATGCAGTGAATATTCTTCAGAAGTTTGGAATGATGGATTGCAAATCCATGGACACTCCTATCACAACAGATATAAGGAAAGTAAGATACTCAGATTTTGATCCAGTAGACCCGTCCCTATATCGAAAATTGATTGGGTCATTGATGTATTTAGTGAATACTTGACCAGATATTTGTTTTGTTGTAAACACACTAAGCCAGTTCCAGGTGGAACCCAGACATGAGCATTGGATAACTGCAAATCATATTCTAAGATATATTCGTGGGACACTAAACTATGGTTTAAGATATACTGCATCTAGCGATATACAACTTCATGAATTCATAGATTCATATTGGGCAGGAAGTGCAAAAGACAAAAGGAGTATTTCAAGGATGTGTTTCATTTTGGGCTCCACTATGATATCTTAGGGCAGCAAGAAACATAAGTTTGTCACACTCAGCACAACAGAAAAAAAAAAAAAAATATCACAGCATGTGAGGCATGTACAGAAACAATATGGATGAGAAAGATGATTTCTGGATTATTTGATCAGGTTCCAGATTTGACCATAATATACTGTGACAATTAGAGTTTTATAAAGTTATCTGAACACCCAGTATTTCATGAACGGTCGAAACACATTGAGATCAAATACTACTTTATTCGAGATAAAGTCCATAAAGGAGAAGTGAAGCTCCAATATATCCCCATAGATGAGCAGACAATATATATTTTGACAAATCCTTTGTCCAAGATAAAGTTTGCATACTTACGAGACAAGTTGGGGATCCTAGAGATAACTCCCTTAGATGAAAGGGAAGAGATGGCTCTCCAGGTTGGGAGGGAACACTAACATATCATTTATTTATGGACAGTAATTTTTCAGTTCGAAAAACGGTCTAGGATGAGTAGTTCTTTTCTAGTTCGGAAAGTGGTTTGAGATTTTTGACGGACATGTATTTTCCAGTTTGGAAAATGGTCCATATCGGAGGGTCATTTTTGTAATGAAAATGGTTCGATAGATTGTTGATGTACCATAGACAAAGATTCCCCTTGTGGCCAGTGTGGAGGAATGGTTTAGAACAATATTTCTTCTTGTCAGTCACTCTCAGTAGTGGTCAAGTATAATGGTATGCCTCGCTGGGTAGTCATTCTTTCGAAGTTCACTGTGGTGAGTAGTTTTGAAGAATGGTTTGTTTTGGAGGTTGGTGCAGAGCAGTGATTTCCTTAGGAAATGGTCCGGACAATCATTCCCTAAGTAAAACTCATTATCTCCAGGGTGAACTTTGTTTAGTGCCGAAGGAATGGCCTAGTTAGGTGAATGGTCCAGGTTAAGAAATCAGGGACAGACATTCCCTAGGGAAGACTCATTCTCTCCAGGTTGCACTTTGTTTAGTGCCACATGAACGGCCCGGTTAGGTGAATGGTCCAAGCTAAAAAATCATGACATTTATTCTTCTATGCTTTGAATAGTCCAGATAACTCATGGTTGATGTTTTACTTTCCGAGGGCAGATTCTCTTCCATATCTCACAGATGTGAGTGAATGAATGGCCCATATGAATCAGTTTATATCATAGTATTGTTTTTCTCTAGAAGTTGATATCAGATGATATGATATTTATGGAGATTGTATGTCTCTAGCCAATAGATGTATTCTACTATGGTGGATGTGTTCCAATGGTTGTGACTATGTGTCACTCATTGAGTAGTCGTGCACTACTTGGTGTGGTTGTGTACCACTGGATAGTAGTTGTGTACTACTATGGATAGACACAATTGTGTTCTATCAAATGATATCAACCTTCATTCTGGCAGGCATTCTCAGAATTGCAGAGCAGCACTTGTACGCACTGCAGTTGCCCAGTTTGTGCGCAAGTTTGGAGGAGAGTTGTCGTTGCCGCTGCTGCAGCTAGCAGGTTGCGTTTTGGCTTGGACTATCTCTTGGTTATGGTTTGGACTATCTGATCAACTCTTGTTTGGTGCGCTATCATTGGGGAAAGGTGTGCTACC
>CBVK0101670442.1:0-24156 GCA_900067695.1 Picea abies
AAACAACCATACCGGTAACCTAATTGTGAGACCTGGAAGGCTCAAAGTAGCGATGTAAAGAGGACCAACGTTTCTGTAAGAAGGAAAAACAAAGGGTTCCCCTGGAAAAGGGGTTCCTTCATTGGTCATTCCAAGAACTGACGCCATAAAAAATAAAGATCCAACCTAGATTTTATTAGGGAGAACAAACAGCACATGCTAAAAATCTAGTAAGCAAGCAAGCAAACAAAACCTTCTCACAATGAGCACAATAGTTGGTGATGAAATCCAACGTCGCGGGAACAAAGTAAGAAGGGTTTGAGATAGAGCGGGTGGAAAAGTTACGTTGACGACCTGCTTAATGGACTTACACCCTGGTGCAAGCTCCCACACATAAACATGGGTATACCCTCCAAGGAGCCCAAGTGAGTTTGGCCAACGTTGATTCTAGGTACCATGAAGACTTGCCCCTCCATAGTCACCTTGTGTAAAGACCCTAAAGATATAGGCCAGTAAGGTTACCAACTACAATAGTGATGCCTGGGGAAATAGTCGACAGTCGGATCCACACGCAAGGGCAAGGTATCTGGCCTGAAATCAACTTGAAAGGCTTCCACTCATCATTGTGGGTATACCTTCAAGAAACCCCCATAATACATGCAATATCTACACCAAGACCAACAAAGAAGGGTGAGTAACTCTGTCAGTCTTAATGCGACCTCAGGTTTGACCCTTGTGTGAGAAGGGCTTCCCAGGATAAAATGTAGCAATTGGTTCATCGCTCCCTAACACAAAATCCTATGTTTGTTTGCAGCTTTGGAAAGTTATCTTTCACACCTATTCCAAATCCCTACAACTAATTTGATGTAGGTTCGCTACTAGAAAATATAAAAATGTCTAATCAATTTTTAGTTTAGCGCTTGATTTTTAAGGTTGTTGTTACTCAAAAGGAAAATGGCATGGACAATATGGTGTTTTGACTGACTCGAAAGTTATGCAAAGAGATGAAGATGCAATCTTTTCATTGCGATGAAAGCTATGCTACGAGAAGGAGAAAACATTCATCATTCCAGATGCACAATGTAACAAAAAAGCCAAAAACCATTCAATTCTGCTACTTCAAATGCAAGCTAGTTTCACTACCCAAAAGAAAAAATGCATTTATATTCTTTGTTTGATTATGATGTATAAAGAAATTAAATACAAATCCTTTGATGTTCTACTACTTTCAATCAGGAGAAAGAGTCAAATGCAGATGCAAAAGACACGAAGCAAAAAGGCTACAAACAAAGCATGCACTCAAGGCAGTGAGGTATGAAAGAAAATAAGTAGAAACTTGTTCTAACAAGAAAGAACACCATCACAGATTCTACAACCAATCAAGCATTCAAGGAACACAATAAAATGCGAAGAAAAATACAAGAAATGATAGGGAAAAAGAGAAACCACTCAAAATTGTCTCAACAAAAACGCAGCTAGAAAAGGCAATTTCACATTTCAGAAAGAGGTTTCAAGCTCCAATCAAGACAAAAGAGAGAGACACACATCAAAAACCATCAAAAACCAATTCACACAACTTCACAAACCAACAGCCATAGATGTAGGTGCAACAGCTTCACCAAGCTCTCTTTGTCCAGACCCTTGCTCAAATAATCCACACACAGAATGATGATGCTTCAATGATATCTCCCTTATGAGATCATAAGTTTGATGATTTACAATGTCTCCATGCCTTTCACCATGAGAATTCCTCCTTATATAAGCTTGGAGAGGCCCAACCACCTTATAGGTTCTTGGGATAGGTTGAGGATATTTCTCCATCAGTTGTGGATCCTCCCTAAGATCCAGTCTTGACCTCATATTCAAATCCAACTGATTTCCAAGATGAAGGGGATTTTTCCCTGATTTTCCTCAACAACCCAAAATTTTCTCAAACAGGCCAACACTCCCCCAAAAGGGTGCACAGAGCGTTGCAACGCTCCCCCAAAGGAGGGTACAGAGTGTTGGCACTCTCTGACAGTGGGCAGGGGAGCGCTGCCTAAAATTCCTTCAAAAAAACCCAATGCTCTCCCATAATGGTGTCCTAAGTGTTGCAATGCTCCCCCAAAGAGGGGTAGGGAGCGTTGGCACTCCCTGACATTGGGTAGGGGAGCGCTTCCCTTCAAAAATCATTTTTAAGTAGTCTTTTCCATGGCAAATGCTTTGTACTCTTCATCAAATGATTTCTCTTCCTTAAACCAGTCTTTGAAGGTGTCTTAAGTGTCCCTGTGATGTCGTTAGAGACACGACATAGGCAAGATGATAGTATGATGTTTGTGACACTTGCAACACTTGCGGTCAAGATGCAACACTTGTAATGACGACAATAGGTCATCATTGAAGTGAGTAATTTTGATGTGTAACAGCAATAGAAGTCTTAAGGACTGCAGAAATGGCCGACGTAATAGAAGGATTTCTGGGTTGAACATCTTTTTGAACATATTGACGACATGACAATTGTCTTGGAAAAACTAACTCAACAATAGGGATCACAAACCAAATCGTAATAAAAGAGTATGATCAAGAGACAAGCGGATTTTCCAACCTAGACACAAAGCGAATGATAGGGGGTCCTGTTCAAAAGTGACTCTTCCATAGAATACAGGTTTAGATACATTTCTTTCCCAATTTTTCCCCCACCATTTCTGGCGAGTACCTCTTTATTTTTACACAAGCTTGAGGAGGATAACATATGCTTGAAATGTAACCTCATCCTTCAGACGAGTCCCTCGAAGTATGTTTAACGAACCCTAAAAAGGAGTAGTTCGATCCCATATGGGCCTTTTGATGTTTTTTTTACGAGTCCAAAGAAAGTAAACTCAGTGGTCTTTTCATGTTTATGGAGTTTGAAAAGAACTTAAAGAAGACTCCATAACTTCTTCTAATCATGCTTGATTAGAGTATGTTCCTTTTTCGTAAAGTAGTATGATGAGACTGAAAAAGAGATAAACTACCACATAATAGACATTTTCTTCAAATACTTTAATGAGCGTGAAAAGAACAAGATCGCTCGGCAATATTTTCATGTTTAGAGAGTCTGAAAAGAGCTTAAAGGGAACTCCAAGGGATTCCTTTTTCATATAACCTTTATGAGTCCAAAAATGTGATAAAATTTTACTTGGTTACATTCTAAGGTATTTACAAGCATGAGAAAGAACAAAGACTAATCTCGGGATTGTTTTCATTTTTACTCAAGCTTAAAACAAAACAAAATTATGCTTGGGATAGATTTTATTTTTACACAAGCTTAAAACTAGCCAAAATTATTCTTGGACCTAGTTTCATTTTTACACAAGATTGAACCAGAGAAAACTATGCTTGAGGTAGGTGGTTTCATTTTTACACAAGCTTGAACCATAGAAAACTATGCTTGGACTTCCCAACACATAACACAGGGATGGTTGGTACTTAGCCCCTGGCTTGAGAAACTAGTGGCTTTAACTTCAGCATGAAGTCCAAAGGTTGAAATCATTGCCCCAAAGCTTTGTTTCATCCCTAGGCACAGGAGGATGAAATGAAGCTTCAAATACTATATAGGATGAAGTACTTGAATCAATCGAAGAAAGGGGAAATCTATGTCATTTTTTAACGATCTTGAAATAGGAAAGAACTATGCCCATAACCTCTATTTCATTTTTAACGAGGTTGCCACAGAGATGTAAAACTATCCTCACAATTGGTTTAATTTTTTAACGAGATTGAAATCAAAAACAGGAACTATGCTCGCAACTTCTATTTCATTTTTTAACGAGGTTGTCACAAAGACGCAAAAACTATCCTCAGAAGCTCTATTTCATTTCTTAACGAGCTTGAAATCATAAAACCATGCTCAAAAACTCTTCTTGATCACAGCTTCCAAGAGGAAAACGCTCTGGAAGGACACCATGTCAAGGGACAAAACTCAGTCATGGATTCCAAGAGATCTTCATTGGATGGAAGAACAATGCTCTGGAAAGACATCATGTCAGCGGTCGCAACAGGGGTAAGGAGATCAAGCTCCAATAGTCCTACCGAAGAGATCACCATGCCAACTATCGGATCCAAGTCATAAGATATTGATCTTATAGTGAAAGGATCATCTGCATCGCTAGCTAAAGGAATGGGAGACAACGCCACATAATTGACCTGTGGCAGCAGTGATACCCACTGCATATATGAACCATTCAGGTAATTCATCAAGTTGATAGTCAAGTCAAGACCAACAAACTAAAGTTGATCAATAGTCACCACTCGTCCATTGTGTGGTAAATATATCACACGAAAAAGAGTGGACACAATAGCTTTCATGACATAGACATAGTCTCACCGAAGGAGTAAATTGAAATCCAAGGGGTCTTGGACTACCATGACGTCAATAAAAACATTTTTACTGCCCAAAGTTATGGGAAACTGAGAAAGGGTCCCTAAAGGTTGACTGGTTCTTCTGTTGAAAGCTAATAAATTTTGTGTAACTGGCACAAGCTGAGCATAACCCAAATCTTGCCAAGAAATAGAGGACAAAATACTAGCAGACGAACCTTCATCTATCAGCGTCTGAGGAACGTCCCAACCACAAACCTATATTGTAATCTTGAAAGGAATGTGATATGGAAGACGATGTCCAGTTAGCACACCCCAATAAAAAAGGATGGCCTCATTACTTGGAGGAGTTTCCATGAGAGAAGGAGGAATGCCACCCAGCACGGTAGATAATGTATCAATGAGAAAAACATGGGCAGTATCAGGTTTACTCACTAGTGGGAGAGTAGGATTGATCGATGACGAGATCAGATCAACCACTTGGGTTTCATTCTCCAAGGGGTGAATGGGGTCGACGGATGGAAACGAATCGACCACTTGGGTTTCACTCTCTAACGGTGAGTGGGATCGATCGAGGATGGGATTGGATCGACCACTTTGTCAACTGGTTCAACTAAGGATGTGACCATATTGACTACCTGATCAACCGGACTGACTGACGAAGGGCCCGGATTGATCATTCCATCAACTGCATGTGGGTTAAGAGAAGGCCTGCGGTAAGCAGCTAGAAGTTGAGGCTGGGAGACAGTCATGTCTTCCAGTAATTTTGAGCCTTCATCCATACGAGGGCAAAGGTGAGTTTGATGACTCCCTCCACATAACATACACGGGAACTTGACTCTACTTTTCTTCTTCCCAACAGTATCCCGAGTAGTTGACGGGAGGTCAGCAGCATATTGTTCATAGGCTGACGACATGGGCTAGCGAGGGTGCATAGACCATGCTTCTATAAACTTGGACAGACAAGGGAAATCCTTAAGAACATGGCTACCCTTACAAAGCCTGCAAGGGTACTTAGGCTTACAGGTTGTTTGGGTGGTCTTTGTATCATCAACACGCTCAGCATGATTATCAGTGACTGGTGGTTTTCCAACATGTCTAGCAGTGGTTGAAAGTTTAGACCCTTGCTTATTTTTCTTCTTCATAATCTTTTTTCTTCTTCTTCTTATCCACCGAGTTACTAGATTCAAATCTCTCACTCAGCGAAGAATATGAAATGGAAGAATATCTTGCAAGTGAAGAAGGAGAAGAAGATCTTATTGGTGAAGAAGGTGAAGGATCAACATGAGGTCGATGTTCTTTGGGGGAAGTGCTTACAACCGAAGCACTAGATGCATTCAGGATTACCTGAGTTGAAAACAACCATATCGATAATCCAATTGTGAGACCTAGAAGGCTCAAAGTAGCGATGTAAGGAGGACCAATGTCTTCGTAATAAGGAAAAACAAAAGGTTCCCCTGGCAAAGGGTTCTTTCATTGGTCATTCTGGGAACTGACGCCATTAAACACAGATCCAACCTAGAGTCTGCTAGGGAAAACAAACAGCACATGCTAAAAATCTAGTAAGCAAGCAAGCAAACAAAAACCTTCTCACAATGAACGCACCAGTTGGTGATGAAATCCAACATTGTGGGAACAATGTAAGAAGGGGCTGAGATAGAGTGGGTGGAAAATTTATGTTGACGACCTACTTAACAGACTTACACCCTAGTGCAAGCTCCCACACATAATCATGGGTATACCCTCCAAGGAGCCCGAGTGATTTTGGATAACATCAATTCCAGGTACCGTGAAGACTTTCCCCTCCATAATCACCTTATGTAAAGACCCTAAATTGATAGGCTACTAAGGTTACCAATTATGACAATGATTCCTAGGGAAACAGTCGACAGTCTGATCCACGTGCAAAGGCAGGGTATCTAAGCCTGAAATAAACTCAAGAAGGTCCCCACAGGATTTTCTTCTCAAGTGACCCCCAGTAATACGCGCAATCTCTACTCTAAGACCAACAAAGCATGGTGAGTAACTATGTCAGTCCTAATGCGACCTCATGATTAAATTAACCCTTGTGTTAGAAGGGATTCCTAGGACAAAATGTAGCAAGTGGATTTGAACTCTCCCTATCACAAGATACTATGTTTGTTTGTAGCTTTGGAAAGTTATCTTTCACACCTATTCCAAATCCCTACAACTAATATAATGTAGGTTTGCTACCAGAAAATATAAAAATGTCTTATCAATTTTTATAAGCGCTTTATTTTAAGGTTGTTGTTTACTCAAGAGGAAAAATGGCGTGGACTAAATGATGTTTTGACCAACTATAAACAATGCAAAGAAATGAGAATGCAAATATTTCACTTCGATGAAAGCTATATTACGAGAAGGAGAAAATGTTATCATTCCCAGATGCACAATGTCCCAAAATTTTATTAAACTCATCAATATCAAGATCTTCAAGAAATGAGCCAAAGAGACTGTACACCAATAAACGATTCTTTAAGACCAAAAAAATACCAAAAACCATGCAATTTCACTACTTCAAATGCAAGGATGCCCCCAATCTAATGCAAAGCAAGAAATTAAAAAAAAAATGTTTTCAAAGATAGCAAATCTCTATAAAACAAAGCAACCCAAGCAAATTTTCTCTTTTAACACGGACTATTCAGAAAAAGAAGTGTTCTTTCACTAAACAATTCTAAAGAAAAACAATGCTTTGTAACTGAAAGACACTCAAAGCAAGAGATCAAATCTTTCAAAAGCAAACAAGCTAAAACAAAGAAAAAAGGCTAAAACCATACTCAAAGACTGTCAAGAAGACTGTAAATAGATCATAATCAAACCCAAAAATTCACCCCAAAACCATATCTAAGATTTGGGCAGGGAAAACCATCAAAAACTAAAACTTTTCATAAAATCGTTGTGGCCTACCAACCAGCACAGTGCAACAATCCTAGATTGTTGTAGGCCAGAGAACAGTACAGTGTGATGACGTCGCACTGTGTCTAAAGGCAAGATGCATCGATCCTAGATCGTCGCACTGTAACACAAATCAGGGTGCGACGATCAAAGGAAAAATGGACAAAATAAAAAGCATGAGGGTTTTCCAGTGAAATTAAATAGTCAACGAGTCAATATGGATCTCCCAATGACTCAAAAAATAGAACCCAGACAATCAAAGCAAGAAAGCAAGACAAACTAGGAAAAAAATGTGTTCCCCATTATGGTTGCAAATTTTGTTATCAGACAAATCGGTAAGTGTGGACACAAACTAATCTCCCTAGTTTCACCCCGAAACTAGAACAAAAAAAGACAGAATATAAAACTTCCCCTAAGTTTTAATCATCAAGCATAATAACTAAGAAGAGATAAATGACATACCTTTTAAATGTTGTTTGTCCTCGCTAGTGTCATCCTCGCTCCATTTGAAGGCTTATGAGATGTTGAACCTGTAAAAAGACACAAGCCAACGAAGTGAAAGAAACAATGTATACTCAACAAAACCTATGTATGTGATCAAGGAGTCATACAATAAAATAAGGACAATTTTATGGGAAAGAAATATATTGTTGTATTAGAAATATTAAAAGGAGAATAAAACTTATGCCTTGATGTTGTAAGGTCCCTTCCAATAGTTCCTTGCTTCCCACACACTTCTTGTTCATGGATTCTGAGATCAACAATATATCTTGACGAAGCAAATCTTAAAGCCAACATACAAGCTCCAAAAACTCCAAGCTACAAAACTCAAGAACTTTCCAACTAAGCACTAGCCAACTTTCCCAAGCTAACTTTCCCAATGAGAACTCCTCTCCTTTTATAGGATGAAAAGGATAGGGTGAGGAGGTTAGGATGATCCCATGATATCATGGATGCAACTCAAATCCAAACCGATCGGAGGCCACCTCACCCTTAAAGCTTCTATTCCAGAACTTTCGAAATTCCTATTTTTCCTTCATACGAAAATCGTCGCACCCTTAACACTGAGAAAACTGCGACGACGTCGCAGGCCACTATGGTGCAAATTGTGATGATCCTGTATCGTCACATCCTTAACTCTAAGCAAGGTGCGACGATCCCTTTTTATAAGGTTTTTGACAAAGGAAAAGTATAATTTCATCTCTTTGGGAAAAAGTATCTTCATTATTCTTCAAGGATTAAGGCCATTGATCCTTGTAAAGACAAAGGATAGGTTTAAATCATTAACAGTCATAGGGGTGACAAAAATAATGTGTAACAAACAGACCAAGCCGTGGACCACGTATTCATCAGAACGTGACTCATGTCAAGATAGATGATGTTTATCAGATGTTAGAAGTCGTGATTTCGAACCAGGCTTCTATGGAGAACAAGATTAGTGTTCTTCTTCACCAAGTGTCTCACTTAAGGCATGATGTATATCATCAAGGTCTTTAGGGTGCAACACAGAACAACCCAATTTACATTTCTGGTTAAGCTTAGGAATTTACAATTATTAGATGGTTGTTTGATAATTTATATATTTACTATAAAAGGTTGTATTTCAAGTTGTGTAACCCATGAATTTTGAACATTTTATCTAGATGGTTTAAACATGATATACATATATAATCAATTATATTTACTTTCTTGTACATGCACAACTTTATTTATAAAATTATGAAATAGTCTTGATATATACCCATGTTACCTTTTGAATGTTATGTATTTATACTCTTATTTCATTCACTTTTATTTATATAAATGTTTCTTTTTAAGGTCAATTTATTACTTTATATGTACTTGAGAATGTTATGAAATTCCTCCTTTAAAAAATTCAGAGATTATTAATAGAATTTTGGAAAGATAATTTAGTCAAAAGCTAGTATAATCTACCTTTGAGTAACAATATATATGCTTAATGATCTCTAAACACAATGGAACAAGGGGATGAAATCATAATGATGTTATTAATAACTCTTAAACTTTGAAATAGTTCCTTGTAAGGATTGGAGACTTCCCAAGATATCAAGTTAAGATCTAAGAAAAATCAAAAGAATCGGTTGTTATGATTTTGGACATATCCATGTGCGTTTTCAGTCTTAAACCTAAGACTCATTTTATATGTAAGACTTTATTTATTCAAAATATCCTTTCAGAGTAGAAGTTTAGTAGATTGGTGTTGCTTTACTACCCGCGAGCGTCCATAGCCATGACGGAGTCACCCCGGCATCACGGGCCTTACTTCACTGCCAACGAGCTTCCATAGCCCCAATGGAGATACCTACATTTCCCAATTGAATTTCCTTTCACCATATTGATTTTATTAGTGTTTTATGCATTTTGGGATGGGGGCAATCAATATGTACTAAACACAAAGGGATGATGCATGTTAGTTAGCTAGACCCATAAGCTAGAATGATATGTTAGTTAGCTACTACCCATAAGTGTTGGGTAATTATTACATTCTTTATTAAGTATGAGTATCGCAAGGCTAGACCTGATATATATAGACTGTCTTGATCATTTATCAACTTAGACTTGAGATTTTCAAAAAATCTATGTTTGAAAACCAAGAAAATACCCTATAAAGATAAGGATCGGAATGAAAGAATAATAGATAAAAATACACCATCGATCTCATATTTATAGTGGGAAATAATGTGAGTAGAGAAACATATTTACAACTGAAAAAATTGTTGAAAATAATAGTTGACTATGCGTTTTCCAAAATAAAATTAATCTTCTCTAGATACAAATCAATCCTAAATATTATTGTTTTTTTTTAAGATTAATAATTTATTTTGATGGTATTTACAAGGAAGTTCTTGATAATGTTAATAAACCAGGAAATTTTTTAGGAAACACCCATTTATAGGTGCCCCCAAACTTTCGCCTTACAGATTTTTTAATGAAAATGTGTTTTATCCTTCAATAGATTCGATGATGAAAGGACCGCACCATAAGTTATCAAATTTTCCATGTTTACCTAGTTCTTTCCTTCTTTTATCCCATTTTAGCACTGAATCATCAAGCTGAAAAGTATGCTCTTTTTCTCTTTTATAAAATAAAATTTTCATTTTCTCTTGATAATCCCTATGTTGTTCACTGACTTGTTCTCTTGTTTCATGAACTTGAATTAATTCATTCATTCTCTTGTACAAATCATTTGGTTACTCTCTAATGTCTTGGAGAATCTTCATCATAGTATTTCCTAGTTAGACAGGAAGTAAAAAATCAAGTCTGTAAACTAATTGAAAGGAGGAATTCTCGGTTGATCTCTTAGTACTGATTATATATGCCCAAAGTGCGTATTTTAATTGGGAGTCCCAATTTGTTTTATTTTGTCCTGGAATTTTCTTAACAATTTTCACAAGGCTATTATTTGTGGATTCAACAAGGCCATTGCCTTGAGGGTAATATGCAGTTGAATGGCCTAAGGATATATGATTTTCAATACAAAAATCAATTAATGCAGCAAAATAAAAGGCCTTAGCATTATCTACAATAATTTTCTTAGGACATCCGAACCTGGAGAAAATATGTTCCTCTAGAAATCTGATCACTACTTTATATGTAGCTTGACACACATGAATAGCTTTAATCCATTTTGTAAAATAACCGATAGCAGTTAAGATCCATTGATGTTGTCCACTCAATGGTGGATGAATTTCCCTAATAAAGTCATGTCCCCATTGTTGGAATGGAGCTTCTACTTTGATAGGTTTCAAGGGTAAAGGGGATAATTTTTGCTTCTCGGCAAACAATTGACACTCTAAACAAGCTCTTACATTTTATTCACCATAGTGAACAAGGTAGGCCAATAGTACCCACTACATAGGATCTTATAGGTAGGCTTTCCCAGCGTAGTGACCACCACAGACCCCTCAATGATGTTGATTAGTTATGTTTCCAGTTTCATCTTCTAATATGCATCTTAGAAGTACACCAGTAGGGTATTTCCAATAAAGAACGCCTCCGAGTATACAATATTTTATCGCTTTAATTTTTAAGGAATGCGCTTATGACATATCTAAGTGGTCAAGGCATTTGAGATTCTATAGATAATAAACTATGTTGTCATACCAAAAAGAAGAAGTATAAAAACCATTTATTTCTTGGTATGGTGGTTCAAGTAATAGAGTTTTAGATTGTTCCTCTTGATTCTAATGTAATATTTCCTTATCATTAGATAATTGAATTATGTTAAGAGCCTGACAATTAGATTATGCTAATATTTCCAATCCCTGGCCCTTTATTAACTTAGTAAGTTTTATCTCAAGATCATACTCATGGATCTTTGCGATCCATTTTCCTCTCTTGCCTTCGCTATCTTGTTGGGTCATGATATCTTTAACTGTTGAGGAAGGGATAAAAACTATGGTTTTGGATTGTAAGATGTAATTTCTAAAAGATTTAAGGGATTTAACCAAGGAAAATGCTTGTTTTCCATTATATTATATTTTAATTTTGCATCTCATGGCTTAGCTGAAAAAATGCAATCGGTTGTTCAAAACCATATTCATTCTTTTGTAAGAAAACTACAACAATGGTATGTTCAGGTGCAAAAGGAAAAATAGCAAAATATTTTGTATAGTCGAGGCTTACCAGCACTAGGGATTTGGTCAATGATTTTGTAATCCTTTGAAAATATAATGTTGTGTTCATATCCCATTTGACCTCATTTCCTTTCTTGAGCATGTTAGTAATCTATATGACGATCTCTACAAAATTTGGTATGAAACGTCTCAGAAAAAATATTTTTCCCAAAAAAAATTGTACTTCATGTTTATGCCTAGGTAATGAAATGGTTTGAATAGATTCTACACTTTCAGGATCAATTCTAATACCATATTGAGTAACACTATTTCCAAGAATCTTACCTTCGATCATAGCAAAAACAAGATTTTTTGGGGTCAAGAGGAAAACCATATTTTCTACACTTCAAGAAGCAATGCTTCAAATGTTTCTGGTGAAGCTCATCTGACTTAGAAAAAATTGTCTTATCGTTAAGATAGATCACAATAAATTCATCTTTCTCATCGGCGAAAGCAATATACATTACTCTCTGAAAACTGGTGCCAATGTTCATCAACACAGAAGGCATTTTATCATACATAAAAGTGCCCTAAGGTATGATAAAAGTTGTCTTAGCTCTGTCATTCTTATGAACGACAATCTAATTGTACCCAGAAAATCCATCCATCATTGAAATTCTTTCTATGCCCACTACCCTCTGCATGATGTGATCCATTTTAGGTAAAGGATAGTTATCTTTTAATGAAACTTTGTTAATATTACGAAAACCTACACAGAAACAAATTTCTCCTCTTTTCTAAACAGGGACCAAATTTGCTACCCGTTCGGAATACATGAGTGGAACAATGATTTTAGCATCCAACAATTTCTTTACCTCTTTCTAAATTACAGGTAATAATAATGGATTGACATGTTTGATCTTTTGTTTGAAGGGTTTTGTTCCCTCTTTCAGAGGTATCCTATGTTGGATGATTGATGTATCATAAGTTTTCAGGTCTTCGTAGCTCCAGGCAAATACATTTATGTAATAATTACAAAGGTTAATATATTTTTGTTTTTTCTCAAGCGATAAAGTTTTAGATAACTTAATGATATTGGGATTTTCATCAGTGCCAAGATCCACGTCCTAAACATCTTCATCCGGAGGTTTTAACATAGGCTTGATAGCAACATCCTTCTCGTCGAACAATATTTCTAAAGGAATCAACCCTCTAGGAATATAGTTTTTCTTGAGTTGCACAATTTTGTGATTTGCAATATGCCCTACAACTTTTCCATTAGTATTAATTTCTTCATTGGCTTCCTTCTCATCTTCATCAATATTATTTTCAAAAAAATCTCCAACCATCTCCATGAATCTTTTAATCTATTGGTTGTCTTCAAAAGTATGGCAGCATTTGATGTTATCTTGAATGGATGGTGTGTACATAATTTCAATTTCAAATTTCAAATGAGCAGTATTAGGTGGCTTGAATTTTGCATTAGCCACGGCCAATGAATCAACAATTTAATTTTTTTCTCTTGGGATGGCTCTGAAATTTACAATTGACGAAAAAAAATCCTCGAGATCCCAGACCTGGTTTCTATATGCCCTTAAACGTGGATGCTTGGTTTGACAAGGGGATTTGACCTAATGTATGACAAGTTTTGAATCTACAAAGATGGACAGCTTGTCAATATTCATCTTTCTTTCTTTTTCAAGGCCAAGGACAAAAGCTTCATATTTTGTGACATTGTTAGAGGCTTCATAAATTAATTTATAAGAAAAAGAATCTTTAGTAGGAGAAATAAAAAAGAATATCGTCCCCTAATCCTTATTTAGAAGAGCACCATCAAAGCACACCTTCCAAACTTTGTTTAGATCAAATTGTATCTTATTCATAGCTTCACATATGGGATTGTACTTGCTACCTTCATCTGTAAAAGATAATACAAAATTTCCAAGTTCATCATTCTCTACATACATCTGATGATTCTGTGAGTTATTAACATCACTCAAAGTATATAAGAAACGGGATTCTCTATATAGTCTACTACTTTTCCCTCCAAAAAATGGTATAGTAACATATGACATATCTAATTGTATGGTTCCTTCCAATTTATCACCCCATGATCGAAATAGGAGCATGCCAAAGCTAGGTGGAACATCAGCAACAACAATATCCATCACAATACTTGTATTAGGAACTTGTGCAGGGTTAACTACCAAATATTTAATTAGTCCTAAACATTGTACTTTCTTCGAATCAAAAGTATATAAATATTTATAAGGCTTAGTAACATCAAGACCCAACTTCTCCATGATGATTTTGGGCATTAGATTGTGAGAAGCTCCTGAATATAACATACAATTATGTAATAATTGATCATGAATTGTCAAATTAATATAAAAAGGAGCAATATTATTGTCTTCCTTTTCAAAATAAGAGCCTACATACACTTTTTGTGATTCCTCCTACAAATTTATAGTATCAATATTTGAAACCAAATTAGAAGAGACACCAATAAACTTAGTTACCTCCTCTTTAAAAGAGGGTATATTTATGATTCCATTTAAAGGAACAGGAATACGTACCTTATTATGCTCATTTGTCATATTAAAACAACTAGTATTTTGGAGAGGTAGTTCTTTGCTTTGCAATTTAATAATGGGATTAACAGTCTGCTTCAGCTAGATTTGCACCTTCTTGGCTACCTTTTGGTTTTGAGGCTGAGCGGGATTCGTTTTTGGTCTTAGATCATAATTATGATGTATCTCAACTAAAACCATTTCAGAAAATCTTGATATTGTTCAGCCCATATGTTCTCCATTTCTTGTTATGTCATAGTAATATTTTGCATAAAACCAATTATGGAATCTCGGTGATCTTGTTATGTTAGATAAGTATAATATTCTTCTTGCCCCAACCAATTTATCTCAGGCATTTCAGATAGTTCAAATTCTTCTTCTTGTAATTCATTCTCAAAATATTCTACCATGTTATAACTATCTCTTAATGGGGGTTGAGGAGGAGGTTCCTTGGCCTTCTTTTCTCTGCTTACTAATTGAGGATTAAACTATCGTCTGTAAGGTACCATAGTTCTTTGCTAAAAGTTAGGGTTTGGTTTGAAGGCTTTCGTATTATGATATAAATTACTTTGTGAATTGTTTGGGGGAGTTGATGGATTAACCTTATTAGTAACTTCAAGTTTGGCCATTTTGTTAGCCAGTGACTTAACTATTTTATTGGTTTCGTCTATTTTTTTATCTTGTTTGTTACTTGAAGAAGATGCCTCAGTTATTCTATCTTTTGTAGTTTTCCTATTTCCAATACCTCCAACTTTATTTTTATTCTTCCCTGCAGTAGCAAGGTTTCCTTCTAAATCAAGCACATTAGTCTACATAGAAGTTAATGTTACTGCCCTTCACTCCCTTAATAGTAGGGAGAACTTTGGATTAAAACTGAAAGAATAGGTAACTTTAGCGGCACTTGGAGTAGATCTGATATCTTCATGAATTATTTTATAAACTTTATTAAATCATTTTGTAAAATAGGAAACAAATTCATCTTTTTTTTCTTTTTAGAGTTGCAAACTCAGTGAGGTAGTATTGGTGGTCTTGTTTTTCACCCTATTGATTAAAGAAGTTTGTTTCCAATTCATCCTAGCTAGTAATGTTATTTGTTGGTAAATTACGAAACCATTGTCATGCATCTCCTTCGAGACTCTGCACAAACAATCCAACATACACGTACTCTTCAGAAACTATGAGATTGTCAATGCAATCTCGAAAAGCGACTATATGATATTTAGCGTTAATAGCATTTTGACCATTATACTTTGGTAATTCCTTTAAATATTTATCAAGTAAATTATGTAATTTTTTAGGAAGAACCAAAGGTTGATAGTAGGAGTTAACCCACTATTGGACTCGAGGTGGCATGTTTGTTTTTGTAAGAGGCTCTGGTTTCTTTTCAGTTTTAGGAAACTGTCTCAGAGAGAGTGGACTAAGGATAACATAGACCTTTCCAATTGGATTCCAGGTGAGACAGGTATTTGAAATATCCACTAACAGGATATTATTTGTTAAAGGAGAACCAAATTTTCTCCTAGCTGGTGTTTTATATTCGAATTGATTTTATACATATTCAAATTCTGGAATAATAATATCTTCAACTTCAAGAGAACCTAATGATGAAGATCCTACTTTTTGTCATCTATTAGCTTGGGAAACTAATTTCTCTAGATCAAACAGAGCAGCAGTATATGGTGTTCTTTGATGAGAACAAGTATTTCTAGATTTATTCTCCAAGTTTACTCAGTGATTGGGTGAGACTTAAAAAGTTAAGTATTTTATTTGAATTAGCAAGCACAAATTATTTACTCCATTCACCTTTGCAGCAAAAAACGCATGTCATTTCCCAGGAAAGAAATAAAGACCAATAAAATTCTTTGAAATCTTTACTAATATAAATCATTTAAGAGTAGAGAAAATAAAATGAAATTCGCATTGGAGTCGTCAATCTCAATCTTGTTGAATCTGCAGATTAGGTTGTGCTAAAGCATCTTGTTGAGCAAGAACGTACCAAGACCATTTTAATTCTGCTTGATTTCTTACAATTTGCATTGTTAACTTGTCCAATTGATTTAAAATACTTCTTTGATCATCTAAACCAAATAGAGTATGTGGTTGTACAGGATTAGGTAGTTTCATGAATATCACTTAGCAAAAATTCAAGAATATAATAAAGAAATTTCAAGATAGTCTAAATTCATATCCCCCGCAACAGCACCAATTGGATATTGTTCATCGGGTTGTTCCTCGCGAGGGAACAATGCCAAGGTACCCTGTGAAGCTTAGAAGAATCCTTTCCCACTTTAGGATTTCTTGGAATAATCCAGAAGCCATAGGGGGTAACCCTTTGTAGCTAGAATTAAAAAGAAGAAAAGTAGGTAGGCATCAAACCAATATCATAAGTCAGTCCAAATATCTTAATAGCAAAGAAGAAGAATTTTGAAACAAGACAACTTTACTCAATTCTTATTGGACTATATCTAAATAAAAATAGATCTCAACATAAAACATATTAAATATGAAATAAAATCGAATCACTTTGATTTAATAAGAAACGTGTTCTCGGGAAATAAAGTAATCGCATCAAATAAATAAAAGAAGCTAAACTAGAGCCATTACAGAATGATTTCATGAACAACATCTGCATCCATACACAGTAATAAATACCCAATGTTTTTAGGTTAACAAATATTACTTATTGAAATCTTTAAAGACTGATAACATCATAATAACCATGTATGTTATACTAAGAAAAATATCAACTAAATAATGAATTAGCTTCAAGGAAAGATCATGTCAAACCACTGAAATGAATTCATGTTGTAATCGATAAATAAACAGATAAATCAAATCTAAACATATCAACAAAATAAAACACAAACACAACATAATGCTAACTGGAATCCGTGTCAAATATTATTTCAAACCATTAAATAAATGTTGTCCAAACATAGAAGGACCAGACAATCTCATCACAACGAATTCTTGGAAAGCAATAGAAAATGTTGATCCTTTCAAAGTCTTCAAAAGATGTTTTTGTAAGTCTTTTCATAACTTTCAAAATAACTAACTTTAAACTAAAACTTTTAAATAAACTTAACTAAAATAACTACTTCTTGTTTTTCATCTTTGGACCAATTGGACTTTTCTTATTGGGTGGAGGATTGTGAGTTGTCAGTTCTTTAATAATGACTTTGTTTCCTTTTTAGGTCACTTCTCTTTCACTTTGACTTTGAATACTCGTTTCTGCAATACTTGTTGTTGCTTTGATTATTGTTTCACCTTCTTCTTCAGTTTGTGCAACCATTTCATGTCGAAGTTGCACAAGAACAAGCTTAATCCTAAGCATATCATTCCATTCAGCATTTGTTGGGAATGGTTAATTTAGAATTTTTCTATATAATACCTCAATTTATGTAATCATGGAATAAGGACTGGTGAGTCGGCTTATTAGGAAATCAGTGAGCATTGACAGAATAGTAAAGTCTTTTCCCAATGAATTAACAATAGTGTTTCCTGAGAAGACTTCATTTTCCCCCATGCCAAATTGCATAACATATCGACAAGAAACTAACATTTGTGTATAAGAATCTTTTGAATGCAGCCACGGGTCAGTCACCCAAGGAGATGACAAACGAAGCCTTATGGTCTTTCCGAATTGCCTCTTAAATTTAATGATTGATTGATGAACTTCCTCAATCTTCTTAACCAATGATTTAAGTAGTTCTCCCTTTTCTATGGCATTTTAACCATTTGACACTTCTTCAAATCTGTCTTTAATTCTAGAATATTTCAGATCTTGATCTGAGAGGGAATTCATTAATTCAATAATCCTTTCTACTTGTGGTATTTTCGTTTCAATGGTGGGAAGATGATTACTAATATCCAGTTGAGCATTCTTTATGGTCATTGTATCACAATGTTGATGTATTTCATGATGAGGTCTGAATTGATCCATCACATAGATAATTTGGTCCCAAAATATTTGCCTCGTTTCCACTAGGTGTTGTGTGTCGATCGTTTGTTCTAATGCATCCTCTAGCATTTTATTCAAATTCTACTTTTATTCCAACAAAGTATTAATGCTCTGAGTTTTTTGTTCAATTTGTCCTTCAAGTTCCTTTATATACATTTATCTATGTTGATTGATTTCCTAACGATCAGACACTGAACTTAAATCTATAACAGGTAATATGAACTCGATTGAAGAATAATGAACCTGACTCCCTTAACGAATTTTATTAATCTCTCCTATGTATTTATTTTGGAGCTTTTCCTTTTCTATTTTCAATCCAACAATTTCTTAAGCTAGTGCAGCAATATTTTCTTTATAGAAATATTTTATGACTATGATTTGTCTCTTGCTTGATAGGCTTCAATCAATTCCTTAGACTCAGTAAGTTGAAAATGAGGAATTTTCAACTTAGCTTTCAAATTCTTTATCTCATTTTCCTTTTCATCCAGAATCGCTTTATAATTTGTGATTGCTCTTTTGGCATCAGTGATTGATGATGCAATTTGGCCTTCCAACTCCCTGGATTTTAGCTTTGATCTTGTTAATAGTCTTTTCATTACTGTGTTGCTAAGATAATTTGATTATTACACTCTGTAACTTTCTTACATTCACAGATGATTGAATCATCCTTCGGGAAACGATGCCATTCGACTAGATCAAAATAATTTATTTGAGTAAGGTCTACCCCAACAAAGGTAGTCTTGTATTCTATCAAACATGTATTATTATTTAATTCAAGTTGCATAACTAATAGATTGAATTGATTATTTTGTACATCTGTAGAAGTTATGAATCTAGGCCCTGAGATTTCTTGGGTATTGTTTAGAGTACCATCCTTATGGATTAAGGATTTAGCCATAGAGTTCTTAATATATGACGAGTCATGATCCTCTGAAGACAAACTCTACTCATTCTTTAAAGGTAGACCTGAGGAGACTATAACTAACGGTACTTCTGACTTCATGTGTTTAAGCTCTCCAAGCAAAGAATCAACCTGTTCTGAAATATCTTCCTGAGTATTTTCAGTTTCTTCTTCTATTTCTTCTAGCAACTTTTTTCTTTTGATATCTCATTGCTATGTGTCATATGCTTCAACTCCCTCTCCTAGCTAGACTAAAATATCAATAGTTTGGTTGTTGGTGTTTAGTGTTTGTTTCACACTAGTGATCACACATTCTGAATCAACTGTTTTGATAACTTCCTTAGGCATCACTCTATCTTTCGATAGTGATTCAGCTTCCATCCTTATCTTGTTGGTTTAATTCTACATGATCAACACATATTGCACCTCTTCCTAGGTGTCTTTATTAGCAAACATTTCAATAGAAGTATTTGAATGATGTTCATATGAAGGTAAGCCTACGTTCTTGAGTTGCTCAAATATAACATGATATGGATCAAACTTCCATGATACATCTTTCTTCAAATTATAATACAACAACAATGTGTTTATAAAATCAATAGATGTTTAGTTTTTAATAAGAAAATATAAAACTTCGGCAGGTAAATAGAAAAAATCCATTTTACTCTTTGATACAAAATGTAATTAACATAGTTACAAACTTAACGAGAACTCTACAGAGTTCTCGTTTTTGGGGGGATCCAATTGTTTACCCTGTTTTTAAAAATGGTGCTACCGGTAGCACCCCCCTCCGTTTTTAGGTGGTTTTCGATATTTTAAATTTTTCGATCCACAATGTTTCCACATTATTTTTTTAAATGCTCATTTTTCAATATATATATATATATATATATATATATATATATATATATATATATATATATATATATATTATTCAATGATGTTTTTAGTCTTTTTTTCATGCTTCTTTCAATCTTAAAAATGTTTTTTACCATTTTTTTTTTAAAGTTACGATTTTTCATATAATTATGTCTCCTTAATTAATTTATTGTTCTATACTTTTTAAATATAGTGAAAAACATCATTTTTAACACATTGTTTACCTTTACTTCAATAAATCGAAAAAAATTGTAGTTAAATAACACTATTTTTTAATATTTATCAAGAAAATACACATTTTATAGCCATATATCATAAAAAACACTTATACATTTTGGTACATATTCCTTAAAATAACATGTCAAATAAAGCATTTTTATGGACATAATTGAACAAAAAAAGTCTAAATTTTATAAAAAAAATTATCATTTTCTTTCATATTTTTACACATTTGAAGTAAAAAAATGACAACATTAAATAAAAAAATTCAATGTATAGTGATTCACATACAAATAAAACGAAAAAAGAAACAATAAAAAGATTTTTCACGAAACAAAAATAGATACTTCTTTATTCTTATTTTCAAATATGAAAGTCAAATCATTACACTTATAACTCATCAAAAATTTGTAAAATTGAGCATCGTCTTCAAAGAAATATTTAAACTAATCAACAATATCATATATCCCAAATTCATCATTCTCAGCAGACACATTATCATATTCTTCGACGTAATGTTTTGCTTCCATTATGTCATTTTGTTCTTCCATTGGTTCTTTGATATCTGCAAGTTCTCCAAAGTGATAATTTCCAATCATTCCTCCTAATGGTACTTGAGGTTTCTTTGATAATTTTGCCACCTTTGATTCACTAAAATCTTATTTCCTCAAGCCAACTTCTTGCATTTCATCTGGAAGAGATGGAATATCATTAATTCTTTGTTGAATAAAATTGCACTGCATTGGGTCACTTTCAATGGCTATGCAATTCCTCCCTTTTTATAGGCAACACGCTAATGTTGTACCTAATCACCAAATACAAAATAAATAATGAAGTTAGATACTGTAAAAAGACATAAATTAAAAATAATCTAAGATCAAAGTATGACTTCATAAATATTAGATCATAATTCTTACCTAAACCCAAGAACAAATCCAAAACCCAATCTCCTTCATTTGAAAATTTATCTATAAGATAATTAATTAATGCTTATGGTTTTTGATAAATGTTGACCATCTCTCATTTCAAATATTTTTCCTCATATGTTAGCTTTCTAACCACAGTTTTGTATACCAATATACTAATAGGATTCTCTCCATCATTTGCATCGACAAGAATAGAATTATAAGAATCATCTTTTGTCCAAGTTGCAAGATGTATACTTACAAAATCACATTTAAATGATTCTTTCTTGGAGCTCTGAATATTTGGCTTGTGCCTGTAACATAAATAAGTGAAAATTAAATTAACTTGTGAATTAATAAAATTGTTTTCTAATCTTAATTTCTAAACATACATTTTCAATATCTTACCAAATAAATTGCATCCTTGTCTTTTATTTCCCCTTGAAGCTTGATTGTACTAATCCTTGTTGTGTGTCTGAATGAAATACTAGAAATCTCCAAAATGATGATGTTGTAACTTCTATAAATCCCATAACCACTTTACTGAAAGCTTGGTAAGTATAAGTCTCGGTATCATATTCAATGTGTTGGATATTATAACCATGAGGGATATCCGCAATAACTACGGAGTATTCTTTTTTAGGAACAATACTTGCAAGTTTTTCACAATCACCTAATATCACTTTATATTGAATAGTGTCAAGCCCATTCCAAATGTAGTGATCAAGGGTGTCATCAAGTTGAACATTTTGAACGCATCTCCTTCTTTCTCTTTCAAACTTGGCCTTTTGAATAAAACTTTTGAAAGTTTCAGGTACTCCATTTGCATTCTTCTTTGGAATCTTAAATGAAACAAACAAACATATAGTTATATATCTATAACTATTAAAATATAAATAAATTAACTTACAAACAAATAATATGAATGTAATAAATCAACATACTTTTTTGAATGCAACAAAAAATTGTTTCAATATTGTTGAAGAGCTTGAATCTGCATAGTTGAGTTTAGCATCATCCCAACTTTCTTCATTCAACATCTTGACCATTTCCTCTTGTATTTTCATATACACCTTGTGACTAAATAAAACAAAAATAATGTTAAACTGGAAAAATTAATTTTCTTCTCCTAACATAAATAAAAATAACTCAACAGACTTACTTTTTAAATTCATCACACATTTCTTCCATTGAAAATTCTCCTGACCTAACACGGGATAATATAGTTATGATAAGTTTATCATCTTTCACTCCTTGTATTGATCTCCAAGGTGTTATAGTCATATCATCAGGAAGATTTCTTATGCCAGGAAGTGTCTTACTTGTGCCCAATATCAATATTTTAGCCTTCTTAACTCTCTCATTTTTTATACTAACATTTTCCCATAGGGTGAAGATCTCATCTATCAAATCACATACCTGTCCAGTTCTAAATCCCAATTGAAAATAGTTATCCACAACTCTAAATATATCACTTCCTTTGCGATATTTTTCTTTTGTATTTTCATCATCAAGTGGGAATCTTATTTCCATATAACAATGCTTTCGAAACTTAACATCAACATTTGATCTCTCCCCAAGGCATATTTCAAAAAAATCATTGTGGATAAATTTCACCCTTTGAATGAAGGTCATAGACATTTTGTACTCGTTGTCTGTGTTATGATCCCATGCTAGTAACTTTGCTTCTGAATTTGTTAAACCGGCATAAATTATGCATTTGATTGTCTCAAAAAGAGGATTATTGGGATATTATTGCATCAATTCTCTTCTAGCCTCTGCACAATGATTTTCTCCAATCACATAATATTTGTAGTCAAAACATTTTGATCTATCAAATTCTTCCCTCGTAGGAACTTCCATTGGGTCAACAAGAACTAGGTAGTCAACCACATGTGCATATGGATTGTATCTAATCAATGCTTTCAAATTGTGAATATGCAAGTGATGAAGTTTTCTAATTTGATATTTTTCCTGCCCTTCTGTGGGTTTATAAAGTTGTTTCACATTCAACTGAAATGTGTGGCCATCATCAACTAAGTTTGTCATCCTCGTTCTATTTCGAATGGAATTTTGTGTTGTTTTCATAATACCATCCTTTAGATCAACACCTGGTGTTATTATTTATCTACTACCTTTAGAACTTTCACTATAATACTTTGAGCTAACGATGGCTTCTTGAACATTATCAACATTTGTTTTATTCCTCTTATGATTTAAATGTGTTTCATCTAAATCAATGATTTCTTCATAATCAATAGGAATAGACTCATCATCAACCATCGCTATTTTGTGTTTATCTTATTTGTTCTTTTTGCAAGAAGGAGTGATAACCTCATTGGGACCAATCTCAACAAGATCTTCATTTGAAGTTTCCTCATTTTCAAATGTAACCCTTTTAGGATTTTTAGAATGAGGATTTGTCTTTCTTCTTTCATATTCTTCTCTGTCTACTCTTGCAGGTTCAACCTACATTACTTTCTATTTATTTTTCCTTCCTTCTTGGGTCTTTCCAATATGAAAAGCGTTGATGGCATCCATGATATCATTCTCTATAATGTAAATCCCCACTAACATATGTGAAAGTCGTTCAGCAAAATCCTGTTAAAATAAAATATGACATTTTCATGTTAAATAAAATTAAAACATTACCATGATACTAAAAATAATAAACGACACAAAAATAGAAATAAAAAACTTACATTGTCTTTCTCAATGTTATCAACAATGGATGCACATAATTCTGAAAAACATTCATTCTTATTATAATTGCTCAATTTGAAACAATATCTAAACTTGATATAAGTTCTCCTTTATTTGACAAGTGCATAAACAATATTTGTGGTTGGCACCAAACATATATCTTGTAACAAGCCAAGTGATAATTTCCTTGCACATGTTCTAATTCGGC
>CBVK0101670443.1:0-24330 GCA_900067695.1 Picea abies
GGAGGAGGGCATTTAGAGGGAAAAGATCACTATGCATGTTATAATAATGTCATAGGGAAGGTGAGCATTTCTATCATTCTATGTTCTCAGAGAGAAGGGATGGCTTCATTAGATAAAAAAGATTTTATTTATGAGATATCAGCAAATTTTTCACATACCTCTTTTGTTGGGACTAGGAAATGCCATAGGAATGTTTGTAATTCAAATGAGGCATCATATTTTTCAGCTAATCATAATTTTGATCATGGTGCAAGAAATTTTATTCAACATGATCCTCATGAAAGTCCTAAATCAGAGGACTTTGAAGGCACCGATAATCAAGAGGAGGAATGTGATGGTGATAAATCTAGTCAGCAGTTTAATAGTAATGAAACAATCAAAATGTAGGTCAAAGTGGAGACTGTGAACAACGTTTAAATGATTGGGATGAAAAGTTTCCTCCAAGTGAGGAGTTTCAACGTACCAATGAAGATTTCCAAGGCACCAATGAAAATGATGGAGAAATTCCCTCAAGTGGAAATTTTAAAAGCGGTGAACGTGATTATGACAATGGTGGACACTTTTTCCCGAGTGGGGAATTTAAAGACAACAATGTTGGTGATTATGAATTTCCTCATAGTGAGGATTTTGAAGGTATTGATGAAGAGTTTTCTCCAAGTGAGGATTTCCAAGGCACGAATGAGGATGAAGAAGAATTTCCCCCAAGTGGGGATTTTAAAAGTAATGATGACGATTATGGAAATGTTGGACAGTATTTCTCGAATGAGTAATTTAAAAGAAGCAATGTTGGTGCTCATGATTTCCCTCCAAGTGAGGATTTTCAAGGTACCGATGAGGATAATGAAGATTTTCCTCCAAGTGAGGATTTTGAAGCCAGTAATGAGGATGATGAAGAATATCTCTCAAGTGGTGATGTTCAAAGTAATGAAGATGATTATGCCATTGGTGGTCACTCTTTCCTTAGTGATAAATTAAAAAGCAACAATGTTGATGTTGATGTTGATTTTCCTCCAAGTGAGGATTTTCAAGATATTGATGAAGGTTTTCAAGGCACTAAGCAAGATGGTGAAAATTTCACTCAAGTGGGGATTTTGAAAGCAATGAAGATGATTATGTCAATAGTGGACACAATGTTGATGATGGTTTTCCTCCAAGTGATTATGTTGATGATGATGTTCTCAAACATTTAGCTGCAACAAATGAAGGTGATCGGCATTCTCTAGTTCATTCCCCTGACAATGTTTTTCTTGATACTCCTTATGGTGATAAGGAAAATCCTTCTAGTGAGGATGATGAAATAGTGGAGACATTGCAAAGAAACATTGTGTCTTGGACCAGGATTAGACCTTTTTATATCAATCCAAATCATTCTAGTTTTACAAGGTCTAGGAAAGAATTTCTCAATAATCCAATTTCCATAAGTGAATTGATTTCAAGTGAATGTTGTCAAAAGAATTGTTTGAAAATCATGGCCTACATGTATGTCTTGAATAAAAGGAAGACATATTTGTCAATGAATAAGAGCATGCAAAATTCATATATGATGGGGTGCATTATATCCACCAATACATGATATGATTATTGCATTGGGAATATTTTACTTTGCAGAAAGGATTTCAAAAAAATTCACTCAATTGGTAATCTTCTTCTATCAAGAATCCAGACAAGGTTGGAAAAAAATCCATCATTTTATTCAAAGGTACATCATGGACGAGAGAGTGGTCCATTCACAAACACTACATTGTCATGGATGTGTGATTTCTTTTCGAAACATGGAGAGTGTATGCCAGATAGAGACACAATACATATTCCAGATAATTTTTCAAGGAGGGAAATCTACAACTTGTACAAAGGATATGCTGAAGGTGTTGAAGGAAATGGTAATTTTATTACATATGCATATTTTACAAGAATATGGAAGAAACATTTCAACAATGTATGTATTCCTAAGAAATCAAGGATGGGGATTTGTAGTATATGTGCTACTCTTAAATCAAGAAGAGATAAATCTGAAGGGGCAAAAAGAGGTATGTATTTACTATTTTGGTTTTTTTAATTGAATAGTTATCAACTATGAAAACATACGATCAATATTTTCATTTTATGTCATGTGCAAATTCCATAGTCAAAGCATTTCAAGAACATCAAAATCAACAATCAAGTGAAAGACAAAAATTGTACAAACATCGGAAGAAGTGTTGTGATGCTCCAAAAAAATATTTAGGTATGATAATTGATGGCATGGACCAGAAGAAAACACTTCTACCACATTTTGTCTGTACACCCAAAAAATTACAGGAAGAGAATTTCATTCAGTTTCACTTGATTGGTTGTATGGTTTTCAATGGAAAAATGTGTCCAAGAGTTTACTTCATGGCTACAAATATTCATAATGATGCAAATATGACCATCACCATAATTCATCATGTGCTCACTCACTGATCTGGAAATCTTTCTCAAGTTATCTATCTACAGTTGGACAAAACTAGTCGTGAAAATAAAAATCAAATTGTGTTTGGATATCTAAGCATGCTTGTTGAAATGTGAATCTTTCAAAAGGTGAAATTTGGTTTCCTTCTTGTTGGACACACTCGTGATCATATTGATCAAATGTTCAGTTGTTTTTTGGTAACATTGAAGAGTAAAAATGTTGGAAGTCTACCATCATTGATTGAATGTATCAAGAAAACATACATTCCAGAGCATGTTTTTCATATATTAGAAGAAATTGTTGACTTGAGAAGATTTATTAAGGGATAACATCGTGAAGAAAAGTGTATTGAGCAGCTTAATGACATTAGCTTCCAACATCAATTTTGTTTCAAAAAATCGATGGGAAAACACTTATATGGGAAAAGTAGTATTCAACTACTACAGAATGGGGGCCTTCATCAGGTTTATCATTTTTTAAGTTCATTCCAAATCGTCCAGTTTTTGCATCAAAGATATTATTTTTACAATCAGTTGTTGAAATCCATAATGCACGGAGGCGTAATAGAGATGTAGATTATTCTCAATGCCTGGAAGAAATTAAAATTTTCATTAAGGATACATATGAGTACTTTGATGTTGTTGATTCTATTTGGTGGGAGTTATTTTTCAATAGTCAAAGTGACATAATTTGAAGCTCAACAAATGAAGATACAATGTTGAGGATTCCATTTCATTGGCCACAAAATATGCCAAACAAATCTGAAGAAACAAACATTGTTGAAGTTCAACAAGAATCTCAAGGTGTTATTGAGTTTACACAACCATAGGAAAGAGAAATGTATATTGGGTCGCGAAGGTCACATGCACAACGTGAAGCCATGGAAGACCTTTACAGGGGTTCAGTACAAGATATTGAGGGTAGCATGATTGTAGTTTTAGCGACTGAAGATCCACATGGTTATCCATTATGGATAGGAAAGGTTATAAAGATTGAGAAAGAAAATGATGATGTTATTGCAATTGAAGTGCATTGGTATGCAACAAGTACACCCATTCAATGGTGTGTACAAGCCAGAGATGGTGGTTGAGAAACATGTCAATAGAAAGAGAAAAATAAAGGGTCAAAATACAACTCGTCGCCACACTGACCTCTTAAAATTAGATGATGTTGACATACTTGTTTATGACTTCAATTTGACAAAGAGAGGAACTCTTCACTCCAAGACAACAGAAATTATCAGGAGGTTGTTGCCTAAAGAAATAAATGCAAGATGGGAGTCTGTTGAACCTAGTCGTAGATCTAAAAGGCATTTGACATGTGAAATGTTGGGCATGCATGTAGACTTATATGGTGCATTCATCAACAATAGAGAAGAGTATGGATCATCTACATCTTCATCCAAACATTCATCTGAAGACAATGTAGACTCCGATGGTATTTCAGAAACCATGAGTCAATATGAATAAGTGTATGAAACATTTTATGTATTTTTTATCCATATGATGTTTGTATGGTAACTAAAAATGAGCATTGAACTTACATATGATCTTACATGAAGTTATGAATCTTTTGTTAAGTTTTATGAATGATGTGTTTTTTTATTATGGATAATATAATAAAATTTCTTAGCTCATATGTTTTGAAGATGGTCAATATAACAATACTTTTAAGAAATTATTTATGTTTCATTCAATGTAACTTGTATTTACTTTTTTATTATTAAAAGTAAAAAATTATTAAAAAGTGACATTGAATTTTTAAAGTATATCGTGATATTTTCATGGCATTATGTATTACCTTGTGCTTTGTGTGATAATAACATTTAAAAAGTAAACATTTAAGGGTTGATTTTATGATTTTGTTTACAATAATGATGAGTTATTTTACCACATTATAAAAATGTGTCATTTTCATACCCCAATTTTAGAATGGGTGCTACCGGTAGCATTACTTTTCAATTTGATGGTTGATTTTGAGGTTTTGGTTTTAATGGTACCAAGTGATAAAAATTCGATTTCAAATGATCTCAAAATTTAATGTTTTGAAAAGAAAAAAAGAAAAAAAAAAATCAAAAACATCTTCTTCTTTTTTAGGTGTTGATTTTAAGGTTTTTCTAAGCTATTGTCTAAGTTTTGAAGGCCATGTTTTAAAAATGTTGTAATTTTGACCCCGTTTTAAAAAATGGTGCTATCGGTAGCACCACTTTTTGATTTGGGGGTTGATTTTGATGGTTTTTATGCAAAAATATGGGTTTTTTGGGCCAAAGTTCTCGTTTTGAGGTCATAGTTCTCATTAAGTCCGTAATTATGTTAATTGATCAGCTGCTAACCTCTATTTGCAAAATTCCATAGCAAAAATTCGAGGAGAAATGTAAACATGTGACTGATAAGGTTCCAATTCAAAACCATATATCATGATCACAATATATGTTTTAAATAGGAACCAATCTCCTACTCTTAAGGTCGGACACAGATATAATTTATGTTGGTAAGATACAGGAATCCTAGGAGGCTCTTGTCCCATAACGAGAGTGTATGTATTGAATAAAAACTCGTTAGCAAACTCCAGATATTCTCCTTCAGTTTCTACAAATGCTAAGAGAGAATTCCATTCCCTAGCTAGAAATTATTTCCCAGAATCATCCCTTTTTATTAGTTCAAGGCCTTTTATCTGATAAAATTCATACCGTGAAGATAAGACTAAAAAGAAAAGATATGACTAGTATCTGAAAGATTTTCACTCTTCAAACAATGATAACTAAAATTAATAGCATTGGTTATAAAATCTAATTTAGAAACATTTTCACTATCCATGAACTCATTCATAATAGCTAATGTGACCTCATCAATTTTAGTATCATTCACTTATCCTAGTATAGAGGTTATAATTGACACCATTAACTTAGCACTTGGAGAACAAACTTCATTTTTAACTAGGAATTCCTCAAAGGTTAATGAAGATTTTATAACAAACTTTTGAATTATAGTATTTCTTTCTTGGGTCGACTAGATTTCAACCTTTTTGAGAAGGTGAAGCTCGAGTATTATCGAGTTTGCAAGGGTTAAGTTTAACATTTGAGCCATGGCTCACGCAAACACATTACAAATATCTCTTTTTCCATCAGTTGGAACAATACATCATGTTTTTGCATTATAAAGCTTAGCAAAGGTCTAGACAAGGTCGGGATCACTGAAAACTTGAGGAGTGAGGGTCTGGAACAAACCACTCCTCCAAATCCATGAATTCTTTGAGTTTTCTATAGGCTTGTGGCTAATAAGATCGCTAATTTGAGTCGCACACTCAGGATTCAACAAGGTATCGAATATATCGGCTAGAAAATATTTAAAAATCTAGCTACCTTCCTCAGACACTTCATGAGGAGATTTCTTCTTTCTAGCAGACATACTACTTTTTTATTATACTAGGAGCTTCTAATTTGAGAAAAACGAAGTGGGTTTCAATTACTTATCGCTTCAACAACCTGGGTATCAGACAAAATATTCACTTGCTCGGGAGTCCCTTCTGCAACATTATTCAAATGCATAATGACCTAGTTCATCACCTTTCGTCATAAATAGTATGTATGTCTTCATCCTACACATGCGGAGATTTAATGCAATTAACGCACGAATGTGCCAATTTCTAATCAAATTTAATATAATTTAGTTGATCATAAATACGAATATGGTAAATACACCGTACATGTCATCATATGATTCCTTTGGAGTTATTTAAACCTTTATTAAACATATACCTTTTGTTCTAAATACAATGTGAACCGTTCGATTAAACCTTTTAGAAGCGGTTAGATCTTTTGGGCCCGAAAAAACTCATTAAAAGTCGATTACTTCTATGCCCGAATTTAACATCGGTCGTTGATTTTGACGGTCGTATGACCATTAGATATTTCGGGTGATAAATACTCAATTAAAATGTTAGTTGCTTTACACCCGAGATTAGTCCTAAGTCGTAGATCTTTATTTATTTAGGACCGTTGGATCCTTTGGGTATTGAGGAACAGATTAACAAGGTCGTGACTTTGATCACGAAAAATGATCATGATCATTGATCTTTATATTAAATACATGATTAGATTGATCTCATCATCAAATTTAAGGAATGTAAGTATCAGTTATTTCACAATGATTTAATCATATTTCAAAAAACTTTGTAAATCTGATCAGAAAACAATCTAGTTAGATGAAAAGTAACTAGATTATAAAATCATGGCATAAAGAATTTACAAGGAAAAAATTTATAAGTATAACCAAATTTAGTTACAACAATCCCCAAGGCACACTATTATATTGCTCCCATTAAATTGGTGCACTGGAAGTTAGTGTGTTTAACAACAAAATATACACACTAAAGAATAGTGCAGTAACACAAAACACAAAAAAACTAAAGTAAAAATGTTTAAACATGACACTTTATAAAGGGTTACATGGATTAGTGATTTCTCGTAAGGATCCATGTCACCGAATGGAAAATAAATTGAAAACGAGGCTTTTGGGATGAATTAAAACCCTAAACTCCATGGATATTATATGTCAATGCTTAATGGATAATGAGAGATTAGTAAGGGAGGTGGGATGATTAAACTTAAGAAGGCCTACTAGAGATACAAAGGAGGAATGGAGCACAGGTTGTGTAATGCACTGACAAAGTAAAAAATAAAATTCTTTCTTTTTACTTTTATATTCGAGATGGTTGACTTATGTTATTGATGCAGTTGTGCATTGTTATTAGATACACATTGTTTGGAAAAATGTGGTCTTATTCAAAATTGGTCTTTTAAAAGAAATATATTGTGGCATAAAATAATAGGAGCAATATATGATATTGAATGTGTGTGTTGGATTTTTGAACTAGTGTGTTTTAATTAATGTGGAGAACTACCAAGATGCTTGGTGGTGGACACCAAAGAATGACAAGTTTTGCACAAATCACACTATTAAAAAGTATAACAATGTGCTAGGAAACATTAGGAGCATCGTATGAAAAATGGACAATAAATGAAGTTAGATTCATGTGATTTAAGTGTTGCAAAGCAAAATTTATGGTGTGTCATATGAACACAAAAGCATTGACATGTTTTTTTTAAATGAACTTTCATTGGAAATGTGTATGTTTCCATGAAGAGCATTAGCATACAAAAGATGGCATTCATGTCTTATTCCTCCAATGTGTGTGTGTGTGTGTGTCTTGGAGCACCAATGTGCCAATGAGTGAATCCCACTAGTATGTTGATGAGGATATGGTGCATCAAAGGTCGACATTCATGAAAAATTCCACCCACCATCTATGCTAAGTCTCCATTGAAAAATCACAACAAATAAGATCCTTTAAAAATCACTTCCACAAAAAACCTCTGCTAAAAGTTTATTTCCTAGTAGTAATAATAGTTTATTTGACTTATACAATGATGAGAATAGGTAGCATGCATGAGTGATATGAACATGCTAAGTTGTAATGTTCCCAAGCATAATTGCCTAGAACTTAAGTCTAAGACTTTCTTGTTGAAGTGTTTTTGTTTAATGTTTTGCAGATTGTTTCTCAAATTTGCACATGGAGTGGATTTTAAAGATTTTGCAGCATAGAAATGATAGAAATGGAACAATAATAGAATATAAACAAGATACAAGTAGAGTAACACAATAAAGTAGCCACAAAACCTCCATACAAGAGATACACAAATCTGAGAGAGATATGAAAGTTACAAGTGTTGTGACTGGATACTCTTCCAAATTACCCTGCAATAAGTAGGAATGAGGCTTCCTAGACTCCCAATGGCTGCATGCAAGTGGAAAAGATCAATTTCTTTCCCTTTAAGCTATGGCACCTCCAAATCTAGTTGAGTTGCGCCCCAACTGGTTGTATCAACCCTAGAAAATTTGGCTTCCTCAAATAAAGCCCCCAAACCCTTGTAGAAGGTTGTCAAACTATAGATCTATAGATGTAGAACTCATATGAAGAGATCCCTTAGGTAAAATAATATATTTAGCTCTCCAACTCACTGAATATCCAAGGAAGAGTGTGCCCCTCTTCATAAATTTGCCCAAGTGCCACAATAAATAATTATGTAGAAGAAACCCCTCCAAAATAGATGAGAAAAGGTGCTCTAGGGTTGGAAACCCCTTCTAAAACAAGTTTGGACTCAAACCTCCCCTCCACAATCCAAATCAAACTCTCCCTTCATCAACAGTGTGCCCTACCTATAGAAATCATCTAGATCTGCACCCTCTCTTCTCAACCCATTGTTGGAACTGATCTAGGAATGAATATAATAGTGAGGGTGGGATCTTTCACCACTTTGACCAAGCTTGGATCAAGAATAGAGGATTATTTCACCTCCTTGCTTATCTCTAGGGTTTGTTTACTCAAAACCCTCAAAACGTAAGTTGCATAGCTCAAGAAGAAAATGAGAGAAAATGACATGAATGATGAGTGAGGCACCCTCCTCTCTCTTTTATACCTCCATCTTCTAATTTTCACTTAAGTTACTTTATTGACTTCTAAAGTATTACTTCATTTCCTCCTCTAAGACAATTAACTTTTTTTGTTGTTTAATCAAAGTCACTTTAATAATATAACATGTTACTCCTTAGTGACCACTTGTGCGCCTCTTATCCCCTTTTTCCTTATGAAACTATAGTCTAGAGGGGTGACTAGACTACTAAGTCTTTTAACAACCTTGTCAAGTAGAAGGGGACATTACATAAGCCCAACATATTTATTGAAGGGATTGACAAGATTCATGAATAAGTGAAAAAGGTTTTGAAGGAATCTCCAATGAAATGTGAGAAGAGACATGATCGACATAGGTAAGATCATGCTTTCAAAGTCAGTGATTTGGTATGGTTGCACTTATCCAAAGAAAGGTTCAAGGTATCAAATAAGAATCCCAAGGCCGTTAGGTGTGAACCATTCAATATTTTGAAGCAAGTGGCTAGGAAAGCATTCTAACTCAAGTTGTTATCTTACATGTGTTTTTATTTGATGATAAATGCTAATTTGTTGAATTTGTTTGAAACGTCGATGCTAGAAATTGATCAAGGAATATATTCGATTGAACATGTCATGGATGAGTTGTTTCTCGACCAACAAGTAGTGTTGGATGTATATTGACTTTATGATAGCAAGTTCCAAAGGAATTTAAAGGGTGATCCAAGATTATACAGAGTTCAAAAAGAAGTCAAGTTTCCCAAATAGTGTAGTAGTATAGTAAGCAACAAGCTCAACAATTATTTATGGACTTAAAAACATTTGAATTTTATAGGGATCATCAACCTCCCAATGGAGAGGTATGATCTATCAAATAACATCGTTGAACCAACCTTGGGAAAATGGTTATGTCCCATGGAAAAAGGATTGGTCCAAGTTGGATCAAGTAAAACCAAAGGAATATGAACACGATGGAGATTGATGAAGGAAGACTGAAGGAGATTGATCAATGGAAGAAGCCACATTGGATTAGGTTCAACAATGTTTTATCAATGCTAAACTCATCCATGAAAGGTTCATCAACAATGACATGTCCACCATTGTGGAAAAAGCATGTAGACATTGTGAAAGCCTTTACCAACCATGTCAATGCAAGTTTCCATTGACATTGTTGTCATATTAGTCATAGAAAGTTGAAGAGATTCAACCAATTTACATTGACCCTAAACCATGTTCATCGATTATAACCATTTAGGGGAATCAATGGTAGCTAGTTGACAATTATAGGAAGTTGAACTACCATAACCAATTCTTGTTGAGGTTCAATATTTAAGGAGGACAAGAACTACAATAGGGTTTTGGATAGTGCCACTCGCTCTTGGGTTCAACAAGTTGCTCTAGTTACCAATTTGTTATGGTATGATGTAGTTGTTATCGCTTATCACATATTTTGTTTATAGGAAACATTATCTCTCATAAGGCTTGAAGGTTGAATGTTTATAGTTTAGTTGTGTTGTGGCCTAGCAATGCTTATAACTTTGTAATCGCTAAGCTTTGTTGTAACTTTTGATGTAAATAAGGTTATGGAGTTTTCATTCCCGTGAATTTTTTCTTGTTTATAAACTTATCTTTGTTACTTTTTACATGGATTTTGTGTTTTTTGTTGATGTCCACTGATAACAAATACATATAGGATTTTCATTTGTTAATGTCCTTTTCTACAACTCGTTGTGACAAAAGGACAAGTATTTGATTCCCATTTAGTTTGTAAAGTTTGCTCCACAACAAGATTCGTTAGGATTGGTTGGTGAATTTCCTAACTAGTCCAAAACAAGCAAACATAAAGGACAATACAACCAATTAACAAATCATTTACTCGCGATAAGGATAAAAAACTCTATTTGAATTCTCAAAGTACGTGAATTCCATGTGTGAGGTCATCATTTCACACTTGAGCAAGTGCAACAAAAATTCCCCTTAGTCGATTGATAATGCTTTGGTTTTTTTGCATTAACATCTAATTCCATTGCCTAGAGGACTATCATTTCTACCTTCGATGTACTAGGGTCCATTGCTACTTTGGGGTAGACTCCTTATCTCTACAAAGATATGACATTGGATCACAATAGGCCTTCCTCAACCCCCAACTCGACTAGTTGAGTACTTATAATTTACACAACATACCTTTTTTTCTCATCGCAACCACTTGAATTGGGATACATGCTTGATCTTTATTATGACACATTCCCCTTCAACAAATCATCCATGTGGCATCACCAATAATCAACATGCATAATAACATGACAACTCGGCTCTATATTCCTTGGCATCGTCATGAAAATATCTTAGTTGACTTGGGCAATGTACCCATGATCTTTAACAATCAAAGTTGATTTGGTCCACTCCAATACCACTTTAACGGATGGGTTTCTAGAAATATTAGGAGTTTTTTATTCCATTGTATAACTTTATAACCATCAAATTGATGCCATATTCTATCCATTCTCTTATATACATGTAAACACTCCACATGTAAATGACTGAAGTTAGTCATCATAGAAATATCATGAATTTATGCCATCTCTTCTTCCTCTTCCTAGCCATGATTTATGTAGAAACATCTTTATTGGTTAATTTGAACTATAATGTTTATGCATATTGAGAGTGAAGTTGGTTTCTTTTTCAGTTTCAAGCCTACTTTTCTTCATTGATATGCAAAGTGGAATTTTTATTTTCATAAAACCTAGAAAAAGTTTAATAAAATGGATTTGCTTTTGGTTGCACTCAATGGAAAAAGTCATTGAGGATGAAACAACCAAGTTTATCTTTAGATTCCTATAGCCTCATCCTAAGGACCATTTCTTAATAGGCCCCTTCAATAGTTGTGTGAACCCCCTCAACCCTTACTATGATCAAGATAAAAATCACTTTATCTAGCTTCTTGAACATCGGAAATTAGTTGTTCAAGAGAAAAGATGAAGGGGAAGACTTCTTATGTAGTTACATGACTTTATATTTTTGGGGTTACATGATTGAACTATGCTACAACTACTTTCATGGTTTAGAGTCACATTGATTCCTTACATTGCTTTGACCCATGCCACTCTTGTAGATCATTATTTTGTATCAAAAATAGATATAAATTTGAGTTAGTATTTGTTTTGATTTGCAATATCTCTTTTGGCTATGTTGTCTGTCTATGTCCTTGTATGTTTTGGTTTGAGTTTCATGTAACACTTAATCACTTAAGTATCATAACTGTGCAATTTTCTTCAACACACTTCGGTAGCGTTAATCCACTTATTCAATCCTAATTGCTTCCAGTTGGTCAAGTTTATGATTACAGGAGATCACCACTCGTTGTGATCAAACACCATAAACTACTTGTTAATTATGTTCATTGCAACATAAGTCGTAGTATGAACTAATATTCTCACAGTTAACGAGACTATATTGCACCTAGGTGGTCGATCCCACCTCAGTTCCAGTTCAACTTGAGTAGGGCAAGGCCAGCTTCTACCATACAATGATTAAAATATTAAGATTTTTAAAATAAGTATCACTAGGGGAGACCTTTCAAAACATCCCTACTAGATTGTAAAATGGTAGTTCTTAGTAAAAAGTTATTATTGTTGAAATAATAATAATAAATGTTGGCTCTATTACTTGAATTGTGTTGTACTGCGAATCTGTTGTGTAAATAACTGTTGGAAGATTGGTTGTTGTCATTGATGTCAACCCTAGTCATGGGTTTCTATTGTTCATTGCTCATTGGATATAATTGAATGGTTTAAGTATAAGTTGAAAAATGTTTTAAATTGTACTTGATACTTATTCACCCCCCTCTCAGTATCAACAATAACTACTTATTAATTTCTCAATTTTTACTATTATCACCTCGAAGGATTTTCTTTTTTCGAAGGAAAACTTTGTGGGATCCCCCCTCTTCTCTGGAATATCCAGATGGAGGAAAATTCCACTTCCATCCATAATAACAACTAGTAATCCAATGGGACTCATTCGTTTTTAACCTTAGCTAGATTTGAACATGAGACCTCGTGACGAACTCCCCTTTGAAACAATCTATTCAAATCATTTGAGATAACTCGCTAGACTTAGCGCCTCGAAGGATATGTTTTTTTATAAGGAAACCCAAGGGATGCTTCCCCACAATTGTGGATAACATCACTAGTAAATTTGTCGATGTAGTTTAGTATATCTAACTTAGGGGGATTCTAACTAGGCACATGCCGACAAGGAACAAATAAAATGCCTAGTGACATTGGTGACAATCACTTGAGCTAACTCCTTAGGCTAAAATGTTTGGAAACATATCATCCCATCCTCAAGAACATAAGAAAGAGTGATATTGTTGGTACCTTTCCAACCCCAATCAACCCATGAGGGAAAAACATGTCATAAGCAGGATTTGAGGTTAGGTGGGAAAGATAACAACTTCTCCTCTTAACCACCCAAGCTTTACCCAATTGAATAAAATGCTTGGAAACATCTTGTCCCACCCTCAAACACTTGGTGAGAGTGATATGGTTGGTACATTGTTCGCCCCAATCTATCCATGAGGGGAATACACAACAAAGTGGGATTTGAACATGGGTGGGGAGAATAACAACTTCTCCACTTAACCACCCAAGCTAGACCCAATTGGAAAAATGTTTGGAAACATCTTGTCCTACCCTCAAGAACTTAAGAAAGAGTGTGATTAATGGTACGTTGTCATCCCCAATTGATGCACTAGAGATAAACATGTCACAAGTGGAATTTGAACTTGGGTGGCAATACAACAACTTCTCTTGTTAACCACCTATGCACATTGAAGGATATGTGTGTGTGTGTATGAAATAAATGAAATATGTCATGCATAAATTGCTTAAAGTTACCAAGGATGTTGAGTAATGGGTAGTAAAGTTTTATATCTCTTATTTGTTTCTCAATACATTTTCTGTGCAAATCGTTTTAATCTTTGTATTTGATTAAACTTGATAGATTTGAATCAAAGCCACTTTGTTATTTGATTAAACTTGATAGTTTTGAATCGAAGCCACTTTGTTATTTTGTAAGTCCGATATCAACTTTTGTTTTGTAGATTCAATATGAACAAAGGCTTTTCATATTGCTACTTTAATTATGATAAATGAATTTTCTCTTTTGCAATGATTATCTATAGACCTCCCTCTCCCTATCTCTCTCTAACTCTACATACTAATCTCCTAATCATTTTTTTTAAATAAAATATACTTTGAGAAAAATTACATAGGGGGGCTCTGCAGTCCGATGGCGAGTTTCTTTACTAAGGCACAAAGGTTAGGAGTGAAAAACTCAACGATATAATTCTTTAAGTTAGGGTTTATGTAGGATATGGAGGAAGAACTCCTAGACTATTCTCCAAACCAATTGGAAAGGATAAATATATGGGCTTCACCGATATCTATTCTGCTCAAACCATAAAGATAGGCCGCTCCTAGAGGGTGTTAGACTTATTGGAGGATGAGGCACGAAGATCGGTATGCGAGGAAGACATTGGGTTTTCCTCAGGCGAGTACATACACTTTGTCCTATGATTATTTCTAAGAGCCAATGGGAAAAGGCTAGCTCTTTCAAGTTCCACCTCTGGGCCCATAGGTGCATACTTTGACACACATGCAAACCCATGGATGTTCTTTGATCGATCCATAAAATGATAGGAATTTGGTGACGGGGATGCCTCAAAGGTCCAATCATAGTAATGACATGCAACCAAATTGTTGGGAAATCTTTGCTCATGTTTTTATGAGAATTCCAAAATTGATGTCGAACTCTTTTGTCTTCCATGGTGCCACATCTGTAAGCTACCCGAAAGGAGCAATTGCAAGGGGATATCTGCAGCCTGGAGTGAATAAAGGTGGTGAATATGAGGTGTTGAGAACCCTTGAGAAATATTTATGAAGAAAATATTGTTGGGTAACTTGGGATATCACTCTTTTAGACTCTGAACCTTGTCCCTCAGATTTTATCAGGCCTTTTATGGGAGTGCGGAAATTGAGTGGAGGAGTAGGGTTCATTTCAAAGGTTGACGAGTAAGGTCTCCTTTACGTGATGAGTAGATTCAAGAATAACCCCCATCCTTTAAACAATTCGTTCCTTTCCACAAGTTAAAAAAATCCCCCAAAGAATAATTGTGTAAAGTCTAAAGGGAAGCCTACAAAATTGGTGTTAGGAGAAGACATAACTTTGTCTAAAGCGACAGAGATGGTTAATGTGGTGATTGTTAGCGGAGCTCGGAGGTGGGGGTGGAGTTTTAGCATGAAGTCACTAATGACATGGGTGGATAAGAATTGGTCAACACACTTGAAATACCCTACTTATGTGATGGTTTTGGAACGAGGATGGTTCACTTTCGTATTTCAAACCCATGAGGAAGTTGAATGGGCATTATCTGGCATATGGAGCATTGAATTGTCCCTGCTTTTTATAAAAAGATGGATGCCCTTTTTTCATGCTAGTAGAGAAAATTTAAATTTAGCATCAGTTTGGGTGAGACTCCTTGAGCTTCCTCTAGATTTCTGGTCAATCGACATATTCAAGATCTATCCTTCCTTGATTCCGGGGAAATGTTAGTTGCGAGAATATTGGTAAGGTTGGATGTTTGAGATGGCTTAGCGGAGGGCTTGGAAATCACATTGATCCGGATTTTATGAGCAGAACGGAATGACTACAGATTATTAACAGGTGCTTAACACAAAATAACAGAGATACAGTAAAATTGGTTTTTTATTCAATAACGAAATAAGCTGAAACTGTAAAATGCAGTGGAAACAAACTTGTTGGAATGATGGCAGCTTATCTCTGAGAAGAGATGTGACAGTTGCGCTCATTCACAAGAAGATGATTACAGTGAGGCTCTAAAGGAATTTTTACAATAAGCAGGAATGCCAAAAACCCTAGACATCCAAAAACCTAACCCTAGGAGATGAAGCCCAAAAGTCATGTGGGCACCGTTTGGGTAAGTTAGTACATCAACTTCCCGGGGTCATAACTTTTGCATATGATCTTTGTTTTAGGCATATGATAGCCAGTTGGAAAGGTATCGTTGAGGAGATTCATTGTAGGCACAATATCAAAGGATCTTCCATATTGCAAACCTGGTTTCCCAAAAAAACATCGTTTAGGGCCTTAAAACGGCTCCGGAAGTGAAAACTGCTAAAAATAGTAAATTACCAAAATTGCCAGAAAATTGTTTTGAGCCAGTTGGAAAAGGTGGGTGGCCACCGATATCCACTTGGATCACACATGGAAGCCACACACTCATATTCAAAGATTGGATTACTTTCATATGTTGGTGTTCTAATTGTTATGGGCACATTGCAAAACACTATAATCTGCCTTTCCAACATCTGTTAGGAAAGGGTTCAATGGGACCCGGTAAGAGAAGACATGTCTCTCCAGAAGTAGAAATGAAGAAATATATTAAGGGACGTGATACAAATCAAGAGCTTACAGAGACAAGTGGTGTCGAGACTCACAACTTGGGGTTTTCAGATCCATTAGAAGACCTTCAAAAGGTCATTATTCCATATATTCTGAAGGGTGCACATAAGTATATTTAGGAAGGGATTAAAGTCGATGGTGAGGAGGAGGTGCCATCATCTAGGCAGTTTCCGGCTCTGGGATTTAGACCCTTCTCAACTGGTGAGTCTTACACTTATTTCCCTCCTCTTAATCTGACTCCTCTTCCTTTGTCCAATGGGTGGTGTCAAAATTATGGGCAGGGCTTATCCCTAATTGAAGAAGGGTTACCCTTATCACTTAGAAATATGTCCTTCTTCAACTCCTAATCTAAGGCCATTGACAGCAGGGGTGTACTTTCACCCTCCCTCGATCCTCCCTCCCCTTCACAATTGTATGTGCCCCTCCCACTATTAGAAGAAGAAGAATCCAGTTATAATCTTAGGCCGAGGGGGGAAACCATTGAATCTGGACCACAAAAAGGTGTTGTGGGTCTAGGAAATTTCCCTTCAAGCAACAACAATGGGAGGGGGAGGGGAAGACGTTCTTTCCTATCTAAATCTCGAGAAAGAGATAGAGTGGATGTGGCATCCATAAAAAAACTCCCTATCAAAGGGGTGCTAAGAGCAGTGAGAGCCCTTGTATGGGTTTCTCAATGAAATTTCTCTCTTTCAATTGTCAAGGTTTGCAATCCCATCTAAAAAACATGCCTTTAAGAGGTGGTAGAATCCATCCACGTGGATGTCATTCTTCTACAAGAGACGTTGGAGGATGAGGAAATTGTTTGCAAATTCCTAGAAGCATTGTTAAAGGGTTGGTGTTTTTCTGCAATAGATGTTAACAGTCGGTAAGGGGATTTGGCGACAAGTTGGAACCCTAAAAAATTAAATGCTACTAACCAATGGTTATTGGGTTCATGTCTTGGTCTCGAGGTCACCTCACAATATATTGGGTTGAGATTCTTGGCCTTAAACATATATGGATCATATGTGGAGCGGGCCTCTTTCTAGGATTCTCTGATGCAAAAGTCTTTGTTAAAAATTGATATGTTGGTTATGGGAGGGGACTTAAACTTCACATTCGGATTGGGTGAAGTCTAGGGCTCTTGTGCATTTAGGGATTATTTGACATACTAAATTTTGTTGAAATTTGATGAAAGAAATTCAATTGATGTGGAGCATGTTAAAATTCAAGCCACTTCGAGGAACAAAAGGATTGGGATGGAGTTTTTAGCCAAAAGAGTGGATCACTATTTAGTCTCAGAGAAGTTATTAGATAGTTTATTTAGGGTTAGACAGTGGATTTATAGTGGAGGAGAAACAAATCATTGCCCAATTGTATTAGAATTGGAAGGGAGGACTCAAAAACCAGGGAACCCTTTCAAATTATTTTTGGGATGGTTGCGACAGGACAAGTTCATGGAATTGGTAAAAAATAAGTGGATCTCCTTTGATGGAACAATGGAAGCCTCATCATCATTACAATTTGCTGCAAATTTGAGAAGTCTCAAGCAAGATGTCATTGGTTGGGCTCATCAAAAGTGCTTTAAATATGAACAAGCTCTTAGGGAGGTAGAAGAGAAACGCAGATCCATCTATGAGACGGAGGAAGGAGGTTATGGTTTGAAAGAAGCAAAATAGGGTTTGTTGACTCTGGAATCTAAAAGGAGGATACTATTAGATGAGAAGGAGGATGCTGTGAGATCGGAAATCATTACCCAATTGTATTAGAATTGGAAGGGAGGACTCAAAAACCAGGGAACCCTTTCAAATTATTTTTGGGATGGTTGCGACAGGACAAGTTCATGGAATTGGTAAAAAATAAGTGGATCCCCTTTGATGGAAAAATGGAAGCCTCATCATCATTACAATTCGCTGCAAATTTGAGAAGTCTCAAGCAAGATGTCATTGGTTGGGCTCATCAAAAGTGCTTTAAATATGAACAAGCTCTTAGGGAGGTAGAAGAGAAACGCAGATCCATCTATGAGACGAAGGAAGGAGGTTATGGTTTGAAAGAAGCAAAATAGGGTTTGTTGACTCTAGAATCTAAAAGGAGGATACTATTAGATGAGAAGGAGGATGCTTGGTGCCTAAAAAGCAGGGTGATATGGTTATAATGTGGGGATGAGAATACATTTTTTTTCATGCATTTTCTAAAGGGCGCATAATCAAAAACACAATCTGGCGATTGAAACGAGTTGAAGGAAGGGAAGTGGACACTTTTGGGAGGCTTGGAAGAATTGGGAAGAAATAATTTCTAGGATTTATACAAATCCGAGGAGAGAGCTACCATAGTAGATATTGTAAGGATTTCCTAGGTCTTTCCAAATTTCGTCACCATGGATGATAATCAAAGTTTCATGGCAGAGGTTACAGAAGAAGAGATCAAGATAGTCCTCCAAAGCTTTCAAAAAGACAAAATTCTTAGGTCGGATGGGTGGCACATTGAATTCTATCAAGGGTGTTATGAGGTGATAGGGAAAGACCTTTCGAGGGTTGTGGAAGAATCTAGAAAAGAGGGGAAGATGTTGGCTCATTTCAACTCAACTTTCATTGTTCTAATCTTGAAGGATGATAACCCTCATATTTTTTATGATTTTAGGCATATCTCATTGTGCAATAGCATATAAAAAATTGTGCTAAAAGAGTAAAGGCTCTACTATGAAAATCAATATCCAGTGAAAAATTTGGTTTTTTGGAGGGGTAACAGATACATGAGGCAATCAAAATAGCTCAGGAAGGCCTTCACAGTGTCAAATCTTGAAATATGAAGGTTTTTATCATTAAAATAGATTTATCAAAGGCATAAGATTGGGTTAATTAGCTCTATATAAGATTGTTGCTAACACATCTAAGGTTTGAGTTTCCCATTATAAATTGGATTCTGAGTTGCCTCGCCTCGGTTTCCTCTGTTGTTCTGATCAATGGAACAACAACACCCTTCTTTTGGGCTAAAAGGAGCCTCCATCAAGGATGCTTGATGTCTCCATTGTTGTTTTTTCTAATGGTGGAAGGGTTCAGCCATTCTATAGAGGTTGCAAAGAGAGAAGGTGTTTTTCAGGGGATTCATGTCGTTGGGATTTTATATCACTCCCACTTACTTTTTGTAGATGACATTTTGATTTTTTGCAATGGAATGAGAAGGGATGCCAAGAAGATAAAGAAAATATTGGATTTATTCACTTGAGCCACTAGAATGCTTATAAACATTGGTAAGTCCTCAATTTCTTTATATAACATTGAGGAGTCAATCTCTAAGCTCTATAGGATTCTTTCTCCATATGTTGTGAACGATCCAAACCAGGGCCTGAAGTATATGGGATTTTATCTTAAGCCAAATAAGTATTGCCTTGAGCACTGGAACTGGTTAGTGGCAAAGATTGAAAAAAGGTTATCCCTGTGGAGTCATAGATGGTTATCACAGGTAGGAAGACTCACCCTTGTTAAATAATTTTAGAAGAAATTACAGTATATTGGATGTCGCTCTCATAGATTTTGAAAGGCACTCTTGAGAATATTAGGAAAATTATTTTTAAATTTCTGTGGGGAGGTGCATAAGATCACTTTTGTATGTTGTGGTTTAAATTGAAATTTATTGTTGTCCTAAAGGCATTGGGAGGGTGGGGACTCAAAAACATTTTTCTCTTTTCAAGAGCCTTAGCAGCCAAGAGTGTGTGGAGGTTATTGTTGAGGAAAGGCTTGTGGTGTCAATTGGTTGACTAGAAATACATAGCCCCGATACATTGGAAGAATGGATTAGAGGGGAAAATAAGCATAAGACAGATATCTCAGTGATCTGGAAGGTTGTTCTAAAATATGTTTCTCTCGTAGGGGATGACCAAGCATGGAAGATTTAAGATGGCTCCAGGCTACATATAGGCATGGATTCATGGATGGGGTGTGATGAACATTATACCCTACCTATCCCTTTTGTATAATTGTTATGGGAGCGTGGTTATCTGATCCAGGATCTTTTCATCGATGACTTATCAAAAGAATTACATTAAAGAGTGTAAATGAAAGCTTATGTGAAACATAATTAAATAGGACATAATCATGGAGAAAAGATGAGAAGTAGAGCAAGAACACAAGACTTGATAAAGGAGTTCATCCCAAGAATGGACTACGTCTCTCGGTCTGCTTCGAGGTGGAGAGGATTTATATTATCTCAGCAATAAAAAAAATTGGCATAAATACATCATTATACCTTATATTATCTCAGCAATAAAAAAAATTGGCATAAATACATCATTATACCTAAAGTCTGAAAAATGGCCTTTTGATTTGTTGCCCAGATGAAAAAATGGACATCCCCAGTGGACTCGTGGTGAGAAAACGTGTAGAAATGACTGTCAAATCATGAAATTTTGACATTGCTCATCCTAGTCACCTCCTGGGCTCTTTCCCTCATAAATCGTGCAGGTAGTCTACAATTATTACTCAAACCTACATTGAAAATTATACCCGGACTGTACTTGGGCACGGCCCCCGAACTCTAGTAGAAGGTCAAGTTTTAATAAATTTTGTGGGCGGACTTACCAAGTCCGCTCGTTGGCCCANCAAGTCCGCTCGTTGGCCCATTGGTGATTGGTATAAACTTAGAGATTATGGTTAGGGAGGTCAAACCCACTGGTCTCCCCTTCTTTGGCACCTATTATAACTTAAGTTTAATATAGTGGAACCACCATTTTAAAATAGCCAATGGATATTACCATGGAAGATTCCCGCTAACTATAGGCCTGGCACCAACCCTTGATGGTGATGGGTGCATGGCTTATATGGTTGCCAACCCCTTTTTAATGATTCCAGGTACATCGACTGGGTTGTGTGGGATTCCATTACGATATGGGGGTCGCCAACTGATCCCGCGTCGACCTTCCCGACGACCATTTTTTTTGTTTTGTCGTTGCCCATCCCTCATTGGGTGTTTTTGGCGTGCCACATGGCACTCAGGGATTGGGCTATGTGGCACCCTGCTACTTTCCAAATCTGTCAAGTCATCTTTTCCAGCCATCTCCATGTCATGCTACCATGTAGCAGCTCTTGGGTGGTGCCACATGGCACTCGCTAATTGACCCAAGTGGCCACCAAAATGTAAAATCATTGTGCCACATGGCAGCATGTCATGTTTCCATGTGTCATATTGATGTCACTTTGTATGGACAACGATGACGTCAGATGTATAGATGATGACATCAACATTGACTTTTGACTAGGTTGACCGCAACTTTGACTGGCCATATCTTCTTCGTTATGACTCTATTTGAGGTGTCGTTTGCGTCGATGGAAAGCTTGTGACAAGATCTTCGACTTTGAACTATTTTAGCTGAGATTTAAGGACTTTTATTTTTTTCCCTTTAAGATCCTCCTCGATCATTCCTCCCCACTAAGAAGCTTTTAGTCCTCCAAAATCCTCATTAGTCAACTGGCGGGTAAGGGAATTTATCCCTCACTTTCTCTTTCTTGATCCACCATGCTTTACTTGGATGGGTGACCTTTAGGCCCACTCGAATATATTCTACATCACCCCTGTGAGAAGTCCTCGTTCTTTTGTCCAGGATGATATCTTCTTTCAACTCATCCAAGTACTCAGGAGAAAACTCGTCCACTAAAGGTACTAAAACACTCTCTCGTTGATCCATGATCATTGGAGGCTCACAAATTTTCAGGTTCTCTACATTCACAACTAAGTATATCTGCATGTACATTGGTAGATCAAGGCGAAAGGCATTTGTGCCAATTTTCTTCAATATGGTGAAGGGTCCATATTCAATGGGTTTGAGATTCTTGACTTCTCCCTTCAACCTATCTTTGTTGATGTGGAGCCATACTTGATATCCCACTTGAAACTGATGATCAAATATGTGCTTGTCATGGCGAGCTTTGTACTATGCCTGACTCTTTTCCAACTATTCTTGGACTGTCTGGTGTACCTGTTGGATCCTCTGAATGAACTTGTGGGCTCTGTCTTCGTATCTTTATTCACTAGATTCAACATATTTTCCAAAAGTCAACTGTCTTCGTATCTTTATTCACTAGATTCAACATATTTTCCAAAAGTCAAGTCTAAGAGAGCCCTAAATAAATACCCAAAACATGTCTCGAATGGTGAACTCTTCATGGAAGAGTGCAAGGCTCGGTTGTATGCATGTTGCACATACTATATTTGATCATCCCAAAATTTGGGATGTTTGTTGCAGTAGCCTCGAAGCAAATGAACCATTGTTCTATTTACAACCTCTGTCTAGCCATCGATATGTGGATGGAAAGTAGTACTTCTCCTCAGCTTGGATTCCATCATTCTCCACAAGCTTGTCCAAAACTCTCCAAGGAATTGAGTGTCAGGATCCGAGATAATGGATGCGGGTAGTCCAAAGTGGACCCATACATGCTAAAAGAAAATACGAGCAACTTTCTCAGCAATGATCTGCTTTTTACATGGCATCTTTTTTAAACCTATCCATTACTGCATACAAGTAGTCACGACCCCCTTTTGACACAGGCAACCCCCCTACAAAATACATGGAGATAATTTCCCAAGGATGGGAAGGAATTGGAAGTGGTGTGTACAACCCCAATTTTCTATTAGTGGGATTACAAGTTGAGCACAACACGCACCCCTTTACATATTTGGTTACAATTTCTTTCATTTTAGGCCAGAAGCAAAACCTATGCAAATGTGCCATATTATACCTACCGCAAAATGCTCAAATACAAGGGAAGTGTTTGCTTCCTTGATTACATGCACTCTTTCATTGACTGGAATACAAAGCTTGCCCATATGGTAGAGTAGTTTATCCTACACATAAAAATTATCCACTTGCGATCCATGTGTTAGCCTCACATATGCATACTTGAAATCTTCATCATTAGCATATTGTTAAATATAACTATCATGAGATAAGGAAGCATTCTTCAAAACAATGGATGCAGAAATACGAGGTCTAGAAAGCATGTCCACAACTTTGTTACTTGTTCCCTTCTTGTATCTGGTAACTAAATGGAATTATTGTGAGAATCCCATCCACCTGTAGTGTCTTGACTGTTGTAGCTTGGTCTGTGACTGGAGATACTGCAAGGGTTGGTGATCAATGTGTATGATTGTTTCCTTTCCCATTAAGTAGTGTTTCCACTTATTCACTCTTTGTACCAATGCATATAGTTCTTTGTCATATGTAGGATAGTTACAAACAGCCTTAGAAAAAGTTTCAGAATGAAAACAAATGGGCTTGCATTGTTGCATCAAGACTAATCTCATGGCAAAGCCATTGGACTCAATCTCGATTTCAAATGGTTGTTGAAGGTCAGGTAGAGTTAGCACCGGTGCAGTGTTGATCTTTCTCTTCAATGTGTCAAATGCATTTTGTTATTTTCCTCCCCACTGGAAGGTCTATTTCACACTAGTTAAGGCATGCAAAGCAGATGCAATGTAGGAAAATTTTGCAATGAACTTTCTCCAGTATTGAATTGCCCCTAAGAAACTCCTAACCTTTATAGTTGATGTTGGCTTTGGTGTCACATACCCACTATCTAAATCAGATTTTTTTGGTCTTCTGCTGAATCAGAAGCCCTAAAACATCCATGGAGGACCAGCGTAAGCTGGCTTGTTCTCTCTCCCCGCTCCCATGTGGTCATGGGTCATGATCACAGTCCGAATAAACGCAGTACCTCTTTCATATTTCGCGCTTCGGCACTACAATGAGGTTGAGTCGTTTGACATGGCAACCGTCGGATCCTGACAGGGCTAGCGATCGGCCAATGGGGACGAATCCCTACAGGGTTAGAAAATGGCTAATAGGAACAAATCCCAACAGGGTCAAAGAATAGCCAATGGGAAATGGCACTGTCGCGTAGTTAAGTGGAATACAGGTGGTAGGGAGGGAAACGTGATACGGTAGTTGACATGACAGGAGGGGCCCCACTTCACACGCCACACTATTCTGGACCCCC
>CBVK0101670486.1:0-14277 GCA_900067695.1 Picea abies
CTTCCCCAACTTTTCCCATAAATCCTTGGTTGTAGCTTCCTCTGACACATTCAGTAATACTGAATCAGAGAGAAACAGTAAGATTGTGCTCTTTGCCTTCCGATCCATATTTTTCAAGTCATCTGTAAAAGTTCCTGTAGGTGCAGTACCTGGATCTACCGGGATCCACTAATCTTTGTCCACCAAAAGATATTCCATCTTGAGCTTCCAAAGCTCAAAGATTTTCCCATTAAACTTCTCGATCTCCATCTTTGAATTGCTTTCCATTTATTTTCACCTAAAAAACAATACTGCAAATCTCCCATTGTAACAAGGCTTATCACAGTCCCAAGCCAAACCCTTGACCACAAAGGCATCCCCCTAAAGTCAATAAATATTTGATACCAAATGTAAATTCTAACCTTGTACAATGTCTACTGTAAACAGATATTCAGAAAAGAACAGAAAAGATACAATGGAAAATACAAACAATACATAGAGATTTTCCCCTGGAAACACAAACAGGGGAAAATAGCATATATTATATTCATTCATTTTTTACAATACAACATATATATAGGAGCCAACGGCATCAAAAACCCTAACCCAATGACCTGGATTAGTCCAAAACCCTAATTCCTTAACCGGAAATAGAAAACCATCGGCAAAAACCATGTGTCGAAAAAACCACCTAAATACATGACACGTTTCTTGAGGTAGGTGTCACGTTTCCCGAGGAAAAAAAATTCAGGGGCACATCCCCCCCTCTAACCCCCCTATGCGCCTGGCGCATATGCTCAAACACTACTATTCATGCAAAGAATATAACACATACCCAACAAGAAGAAAGCAATGAACCACTAGAAGGGGATGTTGAGACCGTGGAATCCCACAAAAGCAGAGATCGAAAGTTAGCTAAGAATGAAAGAGTTGGAGTCTGCACAAAAAGATAATAGAAACCCTAGAGTAACACCCCGCAAATATCTTGAGAAATACGTGTTTACCAACTTGCATGAAGTCTTTTTCTATGATTTTCCACACTTATTGCAGGAGTGGATAATAAGTTTGAAGGATAACCATGCAACGAACTAGATTCCATAGTTAGAGTGGACCCCAGTATAGATTGAGTAGTTACAACAGGTGAACATCAAATTCACCCGCGTAGTAGAGCTTTGTCTCGATAGTATTGTGGAAGGATTTATAATAGAGTTTGAAGTATATACAACGAAGTCGTGCAGCGCAGTGAAGTAAGAGTGTTTACGAGGACCTCAATAAAGATACATTAGATCGTTGTATACTTCTATCAAGATACTACTATACAACAAAGGTGTAATGACAATGAAGTCAGACAACTAAACTTCCCTGCGTACATGGGGGAGGGGGGGAAACATTGACAAAAAGAGAATAAATGGAAGAAGGAAAGGATAAGGGAAAGAAGGAGGAACAATTGGACCCAATCATGATGGATGATGACCATACCAGGTAGATCATGGCGACAGCTGGAAAGATGCGTAGCAGGGTACCCTACCAATACAAGGTGAATACAAAGAAGAGAGTCATAGCCATGAGGGAAGGCTTGGTGAGTGACGAAGAAGAGGTAGAGGATCTTTGAGCTGTGGAGAATATTGAGGAAATCTTGCATGCAACATATGAGAGGAAGACGAGAGGTCCAAGAACATGAAGAGAAGGAAAAAATCCTATCAATATTAATGTCAGTGTGGAACCCATAAACCCATGTGCAACTAATACACCAAAGAGAACACCACCATTTAGACAACCAGATTTCGAGAGAAGAACGACAACATGAAGTACATCTACACAAAGAACAACAATTGGAGGATCCAATTCAGGAAGCACTAGTCAAGTATCTACACCGCGCGGAGGTAGTATTTCAATGTTCAAAATGGCAGGACACGATCCCACCATTAGGTTACCAGAATTTAAAGGAGAAGGGTCGGAGGACCCGGAGAAACATTTGTTCATATGTGAAAAGATTTGGGAATCAAAATAGATCACAGACAAAGATACTAAACTAGCACAGCTAGCGATTACATTAAGGGATCACGCATTGGATTGGTATATGAGTTTAGCTACAAACAATCCACCAGGATAATCAGAAAAATTGCAGACATCAAGAAATTGTTGATAAATGAATTCTAGAAGTCGAGTTCAGAAGATCAGTACATGAACGAGATGATCGAAATTTAACAAAAACCAAGAGAATCTGTATGGGAGATTGACAAGAGATTCAAGTGACTGAAGGGAAAGTTGAAATATCTCATTATCGATATGTAGCATAGACACTTGTTCGTCAATTCATTACTACCACACTTAAAATACCCATTGTGACAACAAAAGTTTCATATGCAAGAAGAGGCTCTGCAGGCAGCCCTACAACTGGAAGAAAACTAGTATCAGCAGATGAATCCAACCATCAAATAAATGAAGGAGGATTTGAAGAACCTAATGTTCCAACTAAACCATAATAAAATTAAGGACAAACGAGAAGTCGTTTGGTGTACTACATGCAGGACGGAAGGGCACCACAAGAACGAATGTCCAACATTCGCACAACATATGGCAGTAGGAATGCCAAACTCATTACCAACAGGAGGACTATGGTGCAAAGTCTGTAAGAAACCGAGCCATGATCCATATCACTACCCAATCATGCAGAAATACCAAACTGTCCCAAAGAGTTCATATTGCAATTTTTGCAAGTCGGTGGGCCACGATGAAAAAGATTGTAGAACTATGCAGTTGATGCAAGAGAGGACGTCAGATGCATATAGAGTGCAGGCTGAAATGATGACTAGGAAAGCCGCACCACAATTTAACCAAGTTTAATCCCCATACAACACTACACAGCAGCAGTACAATACTGTGCATCAACCATATAATACCGCATAGCCGCAGTACAACACATCAAAACCTCAGTACAATACCACGTAGTACAATCATGTGCCTCAGTATAACATGCCGAGAGGAGATCAAGGAGGCTACAGAGGTGGAGGACGAGTGAGAGGAAGTTTTGGAAGAGGCAGAGGATGAGTGGTATGTCACAATTGTCAGCAACCAGGACATTATGCAAGGGAATGTCTCACTTCCACCAGCAACTTGTATGTATTGTCACACATCGGACCATGATACAGAAGAATGTCTGACATTATTAGTAAATATTCAGGAAAAGAGGAACAAGAACAACCATAATGTTTAGTGGATTTCAGCCGAAGCGAGGGACGAAGGATGAAACATCAACATAGTTACCCACAGAGGAGCTAAAATAGGAAACGACGCAGTCCGAAAAGAGCCAGTACAACACCAATGGGTGAAGAAGAACGCCGAACTAAGGAAGTAGTTCGACATGTAGAATGATAAGGAAATATTTAAGCAAGCCAGGCACAAATTTCAGAAGGACGACAAGGCATCAACTTCAACTGCGTAGCACAAAAAGGAAGTACTAGAGTACGATATTCCACCGTTATTAGATCATACCAAGGAAATGAAATCCATGGGACAAGTAAGTACAATCAAAGGATTTTTTCAATCACGTGTAAAGGTATTGAACGATCCATCATCTGTCAAAATATTGCAAAACATATTAGAAATATGTAGTATAGAGACGGAAGGAAAACTAGAACAACAAACTGTCAATCACCTACATACAAGGAGAAGAAAAAGTAGGGAGTTTAGATTGAATGCCAACATCAAAGATTTCAACATGGGAGATATCATACTAGATCTAGGATCTGAAGTGAATGTATTACCAAAGAAGACATGGCAATGTATGGGAGAGCTCACATTAGAATACTTACTTGTTCAACTAAAACTAGTAAATCAACACAGAGTCCCACCAATTGGTAGACGAAAAGGAGTGACAGTAGACCTGGATGGAGTGTGCACTAAAGCAGACTTTGAAGAGATTGAAATAGTGGATGAAACAACACCATATCCAACGTTGCTTGGTTTGGATTAGGAATTTAACAACCATGCCATAATCAATTTAAAGACACAAAAAATGACATTTGAGTCAGGTGAATACGGGGTCATCGCGCCATTACAGCCATCATAAGGGGAAAGGTTTGTAGAACCCACTTGCTTAGACTTAGAGGAAATCATCCGGTTGTACAGAACAACTTCACATGATGAGGATTACATAAAATCCACTACAGATGGGATACTTAGTTGGCGGAGCATTACTTCATGTGTGACAGACTTAGATACAAGTTTAGAGAATTGGCAAAAAAGGTTGCACGAAGTTTCCAGGAGAAAATGTGCATGAATAGACCGTGCAATAATATGGGTAGGCACGGAGATAAGGGAACCACTCAATTTCCGCAGAATAAATGATCTAGAAGTATTCTTGGCACAGTACGAAGATGAATTTTTAGAAAATCAGAGACTCTTAGCACTTGATATTGCACTCAAGGCTACACCTGCATGATGGTGGGGTGCACACAAGGAGACAATAACATATTGGTACCAATGTAAGTGGTTACTGCACATAATCTTCGACACAGAACAAAAAAACAACAAGCAGTAGAAGTATGATGGACAAGGGTCACCAGGGAAACACATGGAGAAGTGCATAACGTTGTGGAAAATGACACCCCCAGAGGAATGGCCTCATTACTTCATACACACTCTAGAGGGCATACCAACGAATTGGTATACAGACTAGGAACTGTGCAAAGGAACTGCGACCTAGACAATATTACAACATAATTTTACAGTCACTTTCTCATTCGAGCATGAGAACCCCAACATAGATGAAACTCTTAAACAGATAAGAGGGATGGTATTCATCAAGGAACCGGAAATTGAGCTCATAACAGAAGAACAACGGTGAAACAAATAGGCAGTCAAAGAATTGTTGTCATGTTACCATGTGCAGGAGGAAGCACCAGATGAAGACGATCTGCGTGATATTCAGATCAAGGAAGCAGAAGGCGAAAGGGAAGTGGAGGGTCCACCTATAGCATCAGAAATCATTACTACGTCAATCAAGGTGAAGAAAGTCAACATTGGGATAATTGAGAATCCCAAAATGACCAACATTGGAGATTACTGGGATGAGCAAACAATAGAAATCATAACAGAGTTACTGCGCGAATACAATGACCTGTTTCCCACAACATTTGCATAGATGAAGGGTATAGCAGGAAAACTAGGAGAAATGAAGATACTACTAAGAGTTGAAGCGAGACTGGTCAGACATCGACCATATAGATTAAACCCAATATATAAGCAGAAAGTCAAAGCTGAGATCGATAGGATTCTTGAAGCTGGAATCATAGAACCAGTGGAAGAATCGAAATGGATAAGCCCAATGGTATTTCAGGAGAAAAAACAAGGAGGGATAAGGATATGTGTCGACTTGAGGAAGTTGAATGATGCATGCCTACACAACCCATTCCCTACACATTTCACAGATGAAGTGTTGGAGAATGTAGGAGGACACAAAGTTTACTCATTCACTGATGGATTCTCAGGCTACCACCAGATCAAGATAGCCTAGGAAGACAGATACCAGACCACATTTGCTACAAAATGGGGATCCTACCAGTACACAGTCATGCCATTTGGACTGAAGAATGCACCAACAATATTTTTCAGAGTATTCATTGCCGCATTTAAGGAATTCATCCACCAGTTTCTAGAGGTATACTTGGATGATTGGACCATCTATAGTTTGTTGAAATACCACATAGAGGTCTTACAACTGATGTTAGAACGATGCAGGCAGTTCCAGATATCGTTAAACATAAAAAAAATGTATATTCAGAACATCGTTTGGGATACTATTGGGCCATATAGTATGCAAACAAGGCTTATTAGTAGATCCTACAAATATTGCAGTAATTGTTAACTTGCCACCACCAAAAACATTCTGTTAACTAAGAGCGAAATTGGGACACACAATATACTACATAAATTTTATCAAAGGATATGCGCAGATTACCATGCCAATGGAAAAATTGTTAAGAAAAGATACAAAGTTTCAGTGGAACGACGAATGTCAACATGGTCTGGATACATTGAAAGAAAATATGGTTAGCACGCCAATACTAGTATTTCTAGACTGGGAAAAAACACTCCACGTACATGTAGATGCATCATCCATAGCACTTGGAGCTATCTTGGCACAGCCAGGAGCGGGAGTCTTGGATCGCCTTATAGAATTTGCAAGCAGAAATCTATTAGAATCATAACAGAACTATAACACCATGGAAAAGAAAGGCCTAGACATGGTCTATGCACTACAGAAGTTCAGACATTACTTATTGGGAAAACACTTTAAGATGTTCACAGATCACTTAGCCCTTAAATACCTAGTCAACAAGCCAGTTTTGGGGGGGAGAATCTGTCGATGGTTACTACTATTTCAAGAATATGATTTTGAAGTAATAGTCAAGCTAGGAAAATTGAATGCAAGACTTGACCACCTATCTAGGCTTACAAACGAAGAAGAACCTATGAATTTAGAGGACAATTTCCCAGACGCACAACTATTTTCAGTCCAAAACACTGATGAATACTTTGCAGATATCATTTAGTACTTGAGCACAGGTACTACGCTGCTAGAATATAACACCGTGCAGAAGAAAAACGTAGTAGTCTGGTCTATAGACTATCAACTGATCACATGACACTTATACAAAATGGGTGCAGATATCATCTTACGAAGATATGTGTTAGAACACAAAAGACCGAGAGTTTTAATAGAAGCCCATGAGGGAATAACAGGAGGACATTACGCAGGAAAAGCTATCGCGCAGAAGGTATTGCGCGCAAGACTATGGTGGCTGACCATTCAGAGAGACTCGAAGGAGTATTGCCAGAGATGTGATGTATGTCAAAGGGTTGGTAAACCCATTAGAAGGGATGAGATTCCATTACAACCATAGGTAACGTTGTAGGCATTCGATAAATGGGCAATAGGCTTTGTGGGACCAATCAACCCACCAACAAAAAGAATAGGAGCAAGGTACATTATTACCGCGACAGAATACATGACAAGATGGGCGGAAGAAACACCAGTGAAGGATTGCAACGCAGAAACAACAACACACTTTCTATTTGAACAAGTAATCACTATATTTGGGTGCCCAATAGTTTTGATGAGTGACCAAGGCATGCACTTCATTACCAACACTATCAACTCTATGACTGAAGAATTTGAAGTCCATCATCAAAAGAGCACACCATATCAACCACAGGAAAATGGCATAGTAGAAGCATTTAACAAAATCCTTGAGAATGCACTGACAAAGATCTATAATGTCAAGATGGATGATTAGGACTTGTTATCACATAGGTTTTTCAAGATTCGTATGGGTCTATTGTGAATACCTAAGTCTGTATCCTTTCCCTATCTTTCTCTCTTTCGTAGGCCGTGTCTTAAAGTTTTCCCTTCGACCGGTAAAGTCGGTTTTGTCCACCCTTTTTTGTTTAAAAGACCTAGTTTTCCTTGATGTATTACCTAAAAAAGTCTCAGCCCGAAGCCTTTCTTTTTTCCTCTCAAAATGAAAACCCATCTCCTTTTGTTTCAATCACTCATCTTGTTGTTTTCCCAAGCCCTTATCCAGTCATCCAAGTCTTTGTTTACATAGGTTGCAACTGCGGGCTCAAAGCGCGACACTCAGAGTGGTCTGTTTTGGACCTGAATCAAGTAAAAAGGCAGGTTCACCTTTCAACAGTGGGAATACCATGTGGAGTTCATATTAACGGCTCATGGGCATTCAGAATCTTAAATTTGCGTGAATTATAGCATCGGAGAAAAAGGCCCGACGAGAGCATGAGTCATTGACCTTTAAAGGGACAGGTGGCAGTTGATCAAAGTGTTCGAGGAAATAAGCTTCAGAAGTTTCAAAGTTTCAAAGTGTGTGGAATTCCTAAATATCCAAAACCTGAACTCCTGAAATAATATGAGCCATCAAAAATTGAGGACGCATGGAGGAAAATCCCTCGCTTCGGAGTTCGGTGCTCTGAAGAATTGGGGGAGTTAAACATTGCAAATTGTCGAAGTGGCCAAACTGCTAAAGTGCTTGAAGTCCCGAAGGCCTGAAGTGAATCTGAGTCATTGATCAACAAGAGCCACATGTCAATAGATCGACAGCTCTGGGTAAAAGCACATGGATGAGTAAGCAAGATTTGAGCTTTGGTTTTCCCGGAGCTCGGAGACCCAAAGTGGATCTCAGGCGTCCAAATCTAGAATGCCATGCGTCATCAGAGCTGTCACTTTGGGAGTTTTACTTCAGGATTTTTAAAATGAGAAAAGAATCAAAGTCCTGAAGGCCCTGAAGTCCCAAAGACCCAAAGGTTCGAAGTCTCGAAGCTCAAAATCAATAGGAGCCATCTGATTCAGAGGGACGCATGGCACCATATCCGAGAATTCATGGTTTAGTGAATCATAGGTTTTAGAATGGAGCACAACATAATTTTGCGAAGGATGAAATCTCGAAGCACCTTTGGATATGAGCACCAATTTATGGCCCGAGGTCACATGCAGGATGGAGCGATGGAGATGAGTTGCGCCAAAGGACGAAAGTGCCTGTATTGGTCACAGAAGATCTGCATGGCCTTGAGGCACCAGGATTGACTCGAAGAATTCGTGGGCACTGCCTGGAACATTCATTGGTGTCATGCCTCATCCTAATCCTGATGAAGGTAGTTAATGGAAATGGGGGTGGAAGTTGAGACCTCATCTCACCCCATAAATGGAAAGCATATTGAGAATGGTCGTGGGGGGAGATTGTCAATCCGAAATTTCCTGAGGGACGGATTTTCCTGCAAAGCACATAACTAAGACGGGCTTACATCTGACGTAAGAAGGCTTGCATAGGTTGATAGAGTAGGCTTCGACTAGAAAATTTGAATGCAGGGATCCGATCAGATTCCTGGTGGTTGCAACATTTTTAGTATATATAGGAAGTTTTGATATATTTTTAAGGTGGAATGGTTGATCTAGGCTCCCTGCTATTGTAATATTTTGATGAAGAACATTGGTTCTTTGGTTATGTCTTGATTTGAGACTTCTTGATTCATCTAAGTCAAATTTCTTACTCCATCTTATTTGCCTCTAAGACTGAGAGAGTTCATGATTGAATGATTCACATGGATTGTTGTGATTGTATTATGATGAGTGTTTGATTATACTGTTGTTATGATTTCTTTCAGTTTCCTTAAAATTTGAATCCAAGAGGATCTTGTGTTTAAGTTTTTATTCCTTAGGCTACTGGAAGGCCTGATGTTCACGGCAGACCTCTACACTTTTATCACCAAAGTCTTCCTCCTACTCACCTTTACTCCAACTTACTGACTGAAATTAATCCAAGAACTCAATTGCTTTCGCATACCAGTCCAGATTTCTGAGTTAGAATGTTATTTTCATTGAGTCTTCTCCATTTGGCCTCTTAAAACTCATTTAAATTTACTATATAAATTGATGGGTACTAGGCTTACCTTCTATGCAATCTAACGGTGAATTCTAGTGATAACATTTCTTGGCGTCGTTGTCGGGGAATAAATTGAAGACATTTTCTTGGGATGGAATGACAAAGAGCTTCTAATTTTGAAGGTGCATCAGATATCAGAACCATTGAAGATTACAATTTGCACCTGACGACTCCACAATCAAAGACTCCACTAGGGAGGACCCTATTGACAGAAAAATGACCATACCGAAGGGGAATACTAGGTATCAGTTTATGAGATTTCTTCATGAAATCTTGTTTTTATTTATCAACTCATTTCTCTCTTTCCCTTTATATATAAAAAGGATTATCCTCTGCTTTTTATATTCAGATGATAATAAGCCTTCCTTTATTTATCCATCCTTGGAAGAAGAAAACATGCCCTCTTCTTGTGTTTTAGATGCTGATCTTGTGTCTTCTCCTCAGCCTATTCATAAAAGTGAGATTTGTATTGGATTTCCTCGTGAAATTGATCACCCTTGTAGCCTTGAGGGGGTTGAAAATGATTCAAAGACTTCACGGATCTCATTGTCTTTCGTAATTACTGTCAAGCCTGTCCATCTTCATGTTAAACCTCATATTCATCCCACCAGTTTTCAATCTAATATTAGAGATAAGATGTTTAAACCTTTAAGGCTGCCACTTGACCTTCATCCTTATCCTCTTTATTCCTTTGAGTATCTTCCTTGGTTTTCTGGGGAGGATCATGTTACATCTGAGAGGCACTTGGAGGCCTTTGAGAACTTTGTTGATCAGTTTGAGATTGCTCATGAGGATGTTACCATGAATTTTTTCTCACATTATTTGTCTGGAGATGTTGTTGTGTGGTTTAAATGTTTGGGAGCCGGTTCTATTCGTTCTTGGATCGAGCTATGCAAAGCATTTTTAAAGTGTTGGGGTGAGAACAAGTCCCTTGATCAATACTGGTTTGATTTTAATGACTTGAGAAGAGGGGAAGAGGAATCCTTGGTTTTCTTCAACAAGAGGTTTTACATTGTTTATCATAGTATGTTGGTGGAGATCAGACCCACAGAGATTGTTGCAAAGGTGTACTATGTCATGGCTCAGCATCTAGATCTTGTCCTTCTCCTGAGAGAAAGAAAATATTCATCCTTAAGACACCTGTTTGAAGATGTTGAAGAATTCGAAGAGAACATCAAGGCTAGCAGGGGGGGTTCGTATGCAAGCATGCCCTGAAGAATTGCATGTGCATAAGCAAGAAGACTGTCAGTACGTTTCAGATTCTGAGCAAGAAGACAATGAGTATAATTTAGATCTGGAACAACAAAGAGGAAGTGGGTGTGATTCACATTTGGAATCAGATCCTTCAATAGTTGAATATTTTTCTATGGTCAGGAATGCATATCAATCTTATGATCAGCTTTCAGAACATTTTGAGCATGTATTAGTGGTTGATTGCATAGATAACTATATGTTCTTGGCTGATCATAGTTGTGATGATTTAAATCTTGTTGTACCATTATTTTATGATCATTCTTATGAAGGAGAGACTGCAATTGTTGGTGATCAAGAGTTGGTTTCGAAAGAACAAGGAGGTCATTTATTTGCAAGCAAAGAGCCATTTACAGAGGAGCAGCTTAGTCCTCTAAAGAAGCCAGATTTATGTCATGTTATTCATGATCTTGTGGCCATATACATGGAGTCGTATTTTTCATATTTTTTGAAATTTTCAAATGGAATTATTTCACCGATACTCACAGGTGAGTATGGTTTCATGAAAGATTTCCAAGACCAAACTATAGAGCCTTTTCCTTTATTCATTAAGGAAAATCATTGGGTGGAAATCAACCATCCTGGACCCACAGAAGACACAGAGAAACATGTAAAGGAGGAGCTAAGTGGGCAGTTTATCTGCTCTCCAGGACCTGTAAATGAAAAAATATCACCTGGGATCATCCGACCCATATCATCTCTCTACCCACCTAAGAACATCGAATGATGGGTGAACCACAATGAAGGAAAAGAGTTAATTTCTTACCAGTTGAGCTTTCCTGATTACAAATTTTGTGACCCTGTGGGGTTATATATGGAGCCGTGTTTTCCAAAAGCATTAAAGCCTGCAGAATTATTCATCTTATCATCATGTGGGGATATGGTCAGTGTTCCAAGCCATGTTCTTGTTATGTTGTCATTCCTCCCTATATTTTTATGGATCATCTACAGTGAAGTGAAGAAGAGTTATATTACCAGACAATTTGGGTGGCTATGGTGGAAGTTTTCTTTCACCTAGCACATTGTAAAAGTCAGTTAGCCTAGGATTGTACATAAATAAGATCCTTATGGAGCCCATGTGTTTGTTTTCATTTTATTATAGTAGTGTACATATCTCCCTGTTTTCTTCAGTGAAAGTTTTGAGCTAGACTACATAGCCCAATAGTTAAGGCACTAGAACTATGTGTTCTTGGTAGCTCACAGGGAGCATGCCATCCCTTGTGGAGCCAAATGTTATCACATAGGGTTGACAAGATTCGTATGGGTATGTTATGAATACCTAAGTCTGTATCCTTTCCCTATATTTCTCTCTTTTGTGGGTTGTGTCTTAAAGTTTTCCCTTCGACTAGTAAATTCGGTTTTGTTCACCCCTTTTTGTTTAAAAGACTTGGTTTTCCTTGATGTCTTACCTGAAAAAGTCTCAGCCCAAATTCTTTTTGTTTTCCTCTAAATATGAACACCCATCTCCTTTTGTTTCAATCACTCGTCCTATTGTTTTCCCAAGCCCCTATCCATTCATCCAAGTCTTTGTTTACACAGGCCACAGCTGTGAGATCAAAGCGCGACACTCAGAGTAGTCTGTCCTGGACCCGAATCAAGAAAAAAGGCAGGTTCTAATTTCCACGACGGGAATTCCATGTGGAGTTCATATTAGCGGTTTGCGGGCATTTGGAATCTTAAAGTTGCACAAAGTATAGTGACCGAGAAAAAGGCCCGAAGAGAGCATGAGTCATTGATCTTTAAAGGGACAGGTGGTAGTTGATCCAAGTGTTCAGGGAAATAAGCTTTAGGCGTTTTGAAGTGAGAAGTGTGTGGAACTCTCGAAGAGACGAATCTCAAATTCCCAAAATAATCTGAGCCATCAAAATTTGAGGACACGTGGAGGAAGATCCCTCACTTCGGAGTTCGATGCTCTGGAGAATTGTTGAAGCTTAACATTGCAAAGTGTCGACATGGCCAAAGTCTCAAAGTTCCCGAAGTCCCAAATTGAATATGAGTCATTGATCAACAAGACCCATGTGTCAATAGATCGACAGCTCCGGGTAAAAGCGCATGGAAGAGTAAGCAAGATTTGAGCTTTGGTTTTCTCGGAGCCCGGAGACCCAAAGTGGATCTCAGCCATCCAAATATAAAATACCATGTGTCATAAGATATTTCACTCCGGAAGTTTTACTTTGGGAATTTTAAAATGAGAAAAGCGTCGAAGTCTCGAAGACCTAAAGGGCTGAAGTAACGAAGCCCGAAATCAACAGGAGTTGTCAGATTCAGAGGGACGCATGGCACCGGATCTGAGAATTCATGGTTTCATGGATCAGAGGTTTTATCATGGAGCACGAAGTAAGTTTGTGAAGGATGAAATCCTGAAGTACCTTTGGATATGAGTGCCAAGTTATGGCCCGAGGTTGCATGCAGGATTGAGTGATGGAGAGGAGTTGCACCAAAGGCCGAAAGAGCCCGTATTGGTCACAAAAGAAGGGGTCTGATCGCATTCCTAGTGGTTGCAACATTTTTAGTATATATAGGTAGTTTTTATATTTTGCTAAGGTGGAATGGTTGAGCTAGGCTCTCTGTTGTTGTAATATTTTGATGAAGACCATTGTTTCTTTGGTTATGTCTTGATTTGATACTTCTTGATTAATCTAAGTCAACTTTATTACTCCATCTTATTTTCCTCTAATACTCAGAGAGATCATGATTGACTAATTCACATGGATTTTTGTGATTGTATTATGATGAATGTTTGATTAAATGTTGTTATGATTTCTTTCAGTTTCCTTGAAATTTGAATCCAAGAGGATCTTTTGTTTAAGTTTTTCTTCCTTAGGCTGATGGAAGAAATGATGTTCACGACAAACCTCTACACGTTTCTCACCAAAGTCTTCCTCCTACTCACCTTTACTCCAACTTACTGACTGAAGTTGATCCAAGACCTCAATTCCTTGCGCATACCAGTCCATATTTCTGAGTTAGAACATTATTTTCATTGAGTTTTCTCCATTTGGCATCTTAAAACTCATTTACATTTACTATATAAACTGATGGGTACTGGGCTTACCTTCTATGAAATCTAAGGGTGACTTCTAGTGCTAACAGGACCTAAAAATACCAGCAGTACCATGGGCCTACAGGACTATGTGCAATAAGTTGATAGGGCACACACCATTTAAATTGGTATATGGCCAAGAAGCAGTGGTGCCATTAGAATTTATGATACCCAGTTTGAGCATAGAAACAATTACACACATGATGGAATGAGGCACAGTATAGGAGAGACTAAATCAGTTGATGACCATGGAGGAAGATCAGATCCTAGAAGTTCAGAAAGCAAGGGAAAAAACTTGGCATGACAGACACATCAAGAAGAAAAATTTCACGGAAGGAAATTTAGTGTTGATGTATGACAACAAATCCATCCACCACCCAGGAAAACTCATAATGCACTGATTAGGACTGTACGAAGTAAAAACTGTCATGGATGGGGGAGTTGTACTATTGAAAGACTTATCGGGTGCAGAACTCAAAGGGATTATCAACGGGATCCGAATGAAGCCATACAAGGACAGTTGGCCATCCACAACTTGAAAAGTCA